>CP125978.1:79210552-79445763 GCA_030063025.1 Avena longiglumis
AAAAATGAAAAATCTGATAAAGTTTGGTGATTTGAAACATGCATGCACGGGTCCACACCGTTGTCATTTCTGTGCAGCTCAGAATACATAGTATTTGAAATTGATATTTGCACATTTGTGAGGAAAATCATTGCATATATCCGGATTTTTGTTTAATACTCACAAATATGATTTTTTAGATTTTTTTTGAAATAGCAGGAGCACTAGTGCGGGAGCCCAAAAAAAAAGTCTCTACTAGCTACGAAATCTTTTACTTTTACTCAAAGCAAAGCCCATCTCTGCAGCTACTCTTGTGCAGTACGCAGGCTGTACACTAGAGACAAAGCTTCTCTCTAGGAGTATTTCTTTTGCATTGCATGCATGGACAAGTGTCTGCGTTCTCTTGGCGGATGAGAGCAGGACTGCAGGACCATACAGCCTTTCCTCTGCCGAGTTTCCGGGTGTACTATTGGTTCAGTCGATGATGATATCACATTGACCATTTGCCTACGGGCACACCCCGATCTGCTGCTTCGGTGCTGGCGCTGCTCCCTCCTGTGCCCCCCTTGGCGTGCAGTGGCTGGCTGCCTGCGTCATATACAGCCTAGGGTTCGGGTAGACCGGTAGAGTGCATGGGCTATGTGGAAGGAAGGAACATGGGTTGGAGTTCCCGTTCAAAGCTCCGCTGCAAGCCAGCGACGTGCGGTCGCGAGATCCAGTCGAGTGAACGATCATATCATCCCAGAACTTCTTCAAGCTCCAACACATTCGACAAAATATTCTCATTTACTATATCTCTAGAAAGTCAATATCCGCTGGTTAGCCGTGCCTCGTCGTCGGCCTGGAGGATTGTCCCAGGATGAACACTCTAGGTCATTATTCCTAACAATGGAACTAACGACATTATTGGATGGATGCCCGCTAAACTCTCCGCCTACCCTCATGTCTCTCTAAACACGCTACGAGGATCCCTTTATGGCGTACTCGTCGACAATACCACGACAGTTGATGTCCACCGTTAGACAAGAGGCGCTTCGAGTTCTCTTAACGTTCCAATCGTCCTCCTGGACAAATTTTGGATCCTAGTGGAAACATCCAACTCGTTGTTCCATCATCCCGATCAGGGACATCCACATTTTCATAGGCGAAACCGGCCCGGATCCAACTCCTGGAAGCTGGTCAAGCGTCAAGACCTGAACGGATGACTTGGGCTAGATATGATCGCTGAAAAACAATCGGCTAGGATATCTCCTCGGAGTTTGCTGTCTTAGATCTGAAAAATTCTAAGTTTGGGTGTCTATCAATAGCTCTAAGTTTGGTAGGGTGAAATCATCGACATAAATCATTGTTTCTAGAACCATGTGGGAATGTGAGGGGGGGGGTAGATGCCCGTCTCTATATTTGTATTGCATAAAAGTTTGTTGGCTATTCAATTACAATCAAGACATGATCATATAACACAAGGTAAAGCTGATTATTTGAATCATTGTACTATTTACAAACACAATGTAATAAAGTATTTAAATATAAGTAGAACCTATTAACGTACTTATAATGCAGCTTTAATATCGCCCAGAAGTCCTACTCAATGCCAAAACTCGAGCTTTCTTTTTTCAAAATCTTTCTTAATTTAACCAAGATCAATACTTTTGAATATCTCTCACTCGATATAGCGCACACATAAGAAACATATCTATGTATTTTGAAGTTTGGTATGTTATTATTTATGACTTTTCACCAATTTTATTATATGTACTGGGCTAACATATTAATAATCATAATTCATAAGAGTGCATAAGTTTTTCATTTACAGTTTGGTGTATAGGAATTGTATGGATATTATATGAATCACAAAGTGGCCTATGGTGAAATTCAAAGTTTTTTAAAAAATTGTCCCTTCGAGACCAATTCTTAGATATCGCAAAATGATTCTCCTCCGTAATCAATCATGTTCAACAACAATATTCTAACCAGCACTAGAGACAACACCCAGACTACAAAGGACGTTCTCCCAAAGCAACGTCTTTAGGAAGGAAACAATGCACAAGCATTTTCATTGCCCGATCAAAGCTCTTGAGTTTTCTCCCGGGAAAAAAGACCATGTTCCCAAAATAATGTGTTAAACAAGATCATTGCCAGGTACAACCAATAAAGGATAGACCCTAGGTTTTCACTCTAAAATCACGAGTCGGTACTCAGGAGCACTAACAAAAAGAAATTCTCCAATGTCGCCGCCTAACGTGGAGGCCGCTACACAAGTCACGCCCCACCGGGCTTATAGAAACTCGTTCTCGGTCAGATCGGGAACATATTCCAAGATAAGTCCAAATAAATACCTTTGAAGCAAAGTCTTCATCCCATCAAAGACCCACCTTCGCCGCCATAAGTTTGTTTGACACAGAAAAATGTAAAACGCCGTGGGTATGTGCGAGCGGTAGTTTCTCATGCGCACGTGTACGATAAAATAAATAAAAGGGATGCGGGCGTGCCAGTGCATCGTAAATACACAAATAAAACAAAGAGGAGGGAACAGTATTTTATTAATCATATGAGATAACAAATACAATTCCCAATGTTGCGCTCCGTGACCTACAAGCGCGGCCAGCCTAACAATGGCAATTGTGTGATCTCCTGGTTCCCGGGGCCTCGGAAGGCTCCCGGTTAATTACTTCCGCGGGTTACGCCGCGAGACACCTCCGATTAAGCCGTGTGGTCATCTTCGTCGTCTTCGCTTCACGTCCTGCATAAATAGTGATGGTGGTGGTGTGTGTGGGCAGCGGCAGAGCCCGTGTCCTCGTCGGTACACGCGCCGCTAAAAGCGTGACCTTTGCTCCGGCCTCGCCTGCCCTTGCCGTCGCGCCTCGTCGGTCTTGAACGGCGATGAAGAGTTGTTGATGTAGATGGATACAGTCCGATCGGCTAGGACTTCTTGACGACCTTGCGGCTTCGTCGGGGTGTGCAAGGGGTATACCTCGCAGGAGTATTTTTATTAGGAGACCAGTGTCGCTCATATTGGCATGGCCGGCGTGGTCGGTCCCTTCGTCTCGGAGCAGCGCCGAGTTTACAGCAGCCGGCATAGTCGAAGGCACCGTCTCACGTGATCACGGAGTGGTAGTGTTGAGGGAGTCTTGAGTTTGCTGATTGGCGCCCTACAGACGTACGCGCTCATCTCTTTGCATGTGATATGCATGAGAGAACCTCACGTACGTGTATAGCTCAGTATGTGAGCTTGCTCCTGTACTCTGGGCTGAGCCTGTACGTCGGACTGAGTAGCGCGTGACGCCGAGCAGGCAAGCTAAGACGAAGCTAACCTGTACGCCGTGCCTCTATAATCGGCCGTACGCGGGGTGGAGCTGAAACTCTTCATCGCACCTGTCTATCCAGCCAGTCCGACCTGCACACCGCCATGCTGAGCCGCGTTTGTCCGCCTACACCCGGCACGAGCTCTGAGAAGCGTCCACGTCGGGCAGCACGTCCGCTTGTCTCTTGGAACTTGTACACCGGTGAAGTGCACGCAAGTTCGCCGTGGAGTTGAACCTGTGCGCCAGGCTGCCGTGGAGCGGAACCTGTACACCGGGAACTGAGCAGCGTCGCGCCGGGCCGTACTCATGTGTCTTGTATGTATGTGCCGTCACGCTTTGGCGTTATCAACGGCTGGGCACGAAGTATGTGGCCCGTGCAGCGACGCCTCCGGCTCCCGGCGAATGGACGTGGGCTGGTCCTCCGGCAACCGTCGGCGATGGCGAGCTTCGTCGGCGTGGCGGACACACCGGCCGGCGGGCTACGCTTGGGCGAGCTCCGATATCTCCGGTGCTGCTCCGTGTGCGGGACTTGGGCTAGATGATGGCGTAGCGCTCCCCGGCTCCGTCCCCGTCTTGAACCTGTACGCCTGTTGTGCGCGCGCGGCTGACCGAGCTGAAGCTTGAACTCGAGGTGCATCAGCACCGCCGCTTGTTCCTCTCATCTTCAAGAGCACCGCGTGAACGTGAACACCGGGAAGAATCTCCGCTCCTGCAGCGCCTTGGGGTCTTCCCCTTGGACCTGGGAAGAGTCGTTGGGCAGCTCCTGTATTTGTACGCCGGCTCGACGCGCTGTACCTGCACACATGATGCCGAGTAATGACTGAGCGTGATGTAGTCAGGACGCACGTCGGTGACTCCGGCTTCTGGTGAGCGGGTCGTGATCACAGACCATGGTATCTCCTCATCGCCTTCGGCAGCGGCGAGCCAACGGCGTGGACGGCGCACCGGCCAACGGGCTGCTCCTTGGCGCGTTCCGGCAGCGCTGGGGCTTTCGCGCCCTCGTGCGATCTGCGCTTCCAACTGCTACGGTGGCGGCGAGCTTCGTCCGCGCGTCCGACGCACCGGTCAACGGGCTGCTCGTGGGTGTGCTCCGGCGGTGGCGTTGTTCTGCGTGCTGGACCTTGGGCATGCTAGCTGCAAGAGGAAGAGAAGAAACAATTCAAACATGTACCGAAGGTGCAGTCCTTGAGTCCATGGTCGACCTCCTCCGCTTCCGAGTTCTTATTGTCGTGAGTCCTCTCCAGATGCGATCTTCGTTGCCTCTTCTTCTCTTGGACACTGCAGGGATGCCTGTGAGAGCTGCGCCTCCAGGTGCACGAGCTCGGCTCCTTCGCTCGTTTTCTCTCCTGTCCTCTTTCTCTCTGGGTCTCTCCAGGAGCTCAACGTCCAGATAAGGATGCATCCGTCCTTTCCGGAACTAATCCCGCGATCGCTTCGTTTTTCTTTCCTCTCGCCCGCTAGCTTTGCTGTTTAAACATCTATCTCTTGAGCTTCTAGAACCTCTTTTAACTTTCTGCAGATTAAACGTACAGGCCCCTCCCGAATATACCGTCACTTCTGCGTACGTCGGTCGGGTGCAGGCGCCACCAGCGCGACGTGCTGGACTGTGTATACGTGCCAAAAATTTGCTTTCCGGCCGGCCGGTCGGGTACACATACACGACTCATATACATAAAGCGGTTGGTGTATGTACGTATAAATTTTCTATTTGTTATATGAACACGTCTCCGGCCGATCGACGCGTACCTAGACACGTCATGTATAGTACTGCTCATGATTGTTGACCCACCAATTAGGAGTCCATGCACTCGTAGCATGTACTTGTATTTGAACCTCAAGGATAATATGTAGACAGACTCTGCCACTTGAGCACAAAATTCGGTCGAACAAAGTTCTCCAATCATGCCATGGCATTCTCCTGCATATATTGGTCCCATGGAAAACTTGGTGCAGACATGTCCCAAGTTGCAACAAAAGATGAAGCTTCGAAGCTGGTTAGGTTGATGTTGAGGGTGCACACGAACGACCACTATCCAATCAAGGTGTCCAAGGAGAGCCATATGCGCTAGTCCTTGTTTTCAACCAAAGGAGAAGTCCGGAACTCGCCAATGACAAAATTAAAGTCCCGTCTAAATGATTATTCTGCAAGATATGGGATCCCGAGATCCACCATATCTCCCTGCCCACCTCTGGTATGTAATGGAAGAGGAAAAAGTTGCAGAACAAGTTTATATATTTATCTGGAAAAATGATGTTTTGTTTGATATTTTAGACAGCTTCTGATCGGAAAAAGGCTATTTCTCAATAAAAACCACATTCACCAAACTTGGATGTACAACTGACTCGGCTCGCCAAATCATAGTAGAATGCAATGTTTAGAATCAGAGAAAACAAAAACAAGAAAACTTCGTGAACTTTAGAAAAAATAAAATGAATTTTAAAAATCCAAATTCAACATTCTAAAGAAAATTATGGATAATGGAACAATTTGACTAAAAGAATATCAATTTATTAGTGGCTTCCATTTCTCTTTAACACGAGACACCAAGAGAATAACATGCTTAAATGATCTTTTCATTAAAAACTGATTTTCCTAAAAAATTAAAGAGTATTATTTTTTGTCATTACTTCACTTATATCTTACAATAATATGTGATTTTCATGTTTTTGGGTTTTATTTTGAATGTGTCGTTGTTTTCTCGAACGGTCCAAAAGTTCTCCAATTTTTTGCTTATAATCATGACGCTAACATTATGACACACCACCAACATGGACATTGATACATAGAGCAAGAGGCTATGAAGTAAAGCTGGCCTACATTTGAAGAGGAAAAACACCTGTTTTTTAGAGTAACTCGCTAGCAAGCTTAAACTAGATTTTGTTTTTATTTTGAAGTAGGTGTAATTTACCTAACATTTTCCTCAAAAATCAAGTTATTTTTTATCAAAGCTGACTACTCTCTCCAATGTGATGTACTAACAGACACTCAGTTTCAAAGACTCACAGCTGATAAACTGAGTGCTGGAAATAAAACACTTTCAAACTTAACTCAGGTTTCCTACTTATTTGTACACGCAATAATTAGGAAAAAATCATGGCAACCACTATAGACTACAGGAGATATTCTGAAGATGAGCTAACCCACTCTGAAAGTCTGAAGCTCAAGGCAAAGCCAATGCAGCTGAAGATCAAGTATTTAGTAACCCCTTGTTAAAAATATAAGCAATAATCCATATGATTTAATCCGAATAATAAATTGACAAAGCATGATCATACAAACGGTACTAAAACCAATTATGCAGATCAACAAAGTAGATGAACAAATTACATATATAGAAGATAAACCTATCACATCTACACCAAACACTAGAACAGAGAACTCTAGCATAATCCGTGAAAGACAGTTGAGTATCACGTACAGTGTAGGCTGAATAGTAGCCGGAGCGGTCGCAGCAGCGTCACCCATGTTGAGGTTGTCGAAGAGGTCGCTGACATCAGGAAAGAAGTCGTCGTTCGGGAACTCGTCGTCGGACGACGTCGTGGTTGCCAGTAGTCGCGCTTGAGCGCTTTCCAAAAACTTGATCGCCCCACACTCGTACAGGTTCACGAGAGGCGGGGTTTCGGAAGCCTACTGTCCCGATCTGTGGTGCACGCCGCAAGCCGGGATGGGGAAGACGAAAGCGGCGGCACAAGGTTCTAGAGGTAGGCGCGTGTGTGGATTGATTCACCGATTAGGTTTAGCGTAGACGTTTATATAGTGCAGGTTAGGAATATTGTGGGCTCAGCTCACGCCAGAGTCAGTAACAACCACGTCCATAAAAAATTGGAAACGGTTGTAATTAGCGCGTCAGTTAATGACTCATAATCAGTTTTCCCAACCAGCAAAATAAAGCTCGGCTCGGCGAGATTCCCGCAACCCACGGCGCCCGCGCGTCGTGACGAGGCGAGGCGAGGCGAGGCAAGGCGAGCGGCGTCGAAGGAGGAGTGTGAGGGATACTCTTCTTGTCACACCTTAGTGAGTGGTACAACACTCTACTATATAAGGTGGTCCAACTCCCCTTTAACTAGCAATGTGAGATTAAACTTTAGCACCACTAGCACATCCATATGCTGCCATATACAAGTCGGCCAAAGAGAATTTCAGAATTTGTCTAATGGGCCAACAGTCCAAAACTCACCAAATTCCAACAATCCCCCACAAAATCTCATTGGCACATCACATTATTTTCCTTCCAGAACATTGTTTTATATACCGGTGTGTAGTGGAGACTGTTAAGTTGAACTTTCACGTTAAACTTCATGCTACACTAGCTAGCAACTTGAATAGTGGACTATGCCTTGAACTACAAGTTTTTTGCGCGCTGGTTTCACACAAAATATAGACCGACAGGCTACCATCGGCTTCCCGCAGTTTGGAGCTTATGCGCCATACTCAGGCCTTTCATGAGTTTATTAAAGAGCATCCAACTCTCACGAACTGCGACGTCTGACAATCAGAATCATATAGGTGTGTTCCTCAAGAGATGTTCTGCAGGACAACATCTTCGCTTATAAAAGCCACTTGGAACACATTAAGATAAATATCAACATGCCATGCAGATTAAGAGGGTATTGTATCTTTATGGAGATGTAAATATAATATGAGAATACTCTCCTCTCAGCTGACTAACAGCTTGTCTCCCAGCTCTAATTCACGGGATCTCCGATCACATAGAGTGGGTTGCCACTGGGATCAACTCATAGCGTGGGTCTCAAATCCATCTCACTCGATGCATTATCTATCACATTGCGTGATAAACCCTTTGTAAAGGGATCTGCCAGGTTCTTAGATGTTTGGATATAATCCAAATACAATAACTCCGGAGTTTCTCAGTTTCCTGACATATTTCAATCTCCTCTTCACATGCCTTGATGACTTCATATTATCCTTAGAACTGTTTACTTTGACGATCACAGTTTGATTATCACAGTTCATCGGGATGGCGGGTATTGGCTTTTCAACACAGGTAAGTCCACCAAGAGCTCACGGGCCACTCGCTTCAACAAAGGGCCGTGTCTAATGTTGTGAGTTCTGCTTCCATAGTTGACCTTGTTACGATGGTCTGCTTGCGAGACTTCCAGGAAACAGCGCCACCACCAAGTGTAAACAAATAACCACTTGTGGCCTT
The DNA here is from genome assembly GCA_030063025.1 of Avena longiglumis. NCBI lineage: Eukaryota > Viridiplantae > Streptophyta > Magnoliopsida > Poales > Poaceae > Avena > Avena longiglumis. The sequence continues at coordinate 79,219,002 of CP125978.1, forward strand.
AATCTCATCGGCACCAGATATCCAATTTGAATCACTATAACCCTCAAGTACCCGTGGATACCCAGTATAGTGAATACCATAACTCGTAGTGCCTTTAAAATAGCGCAAAACTCTTTCAAGAGCATGCCAATGATCATCTCCAGGATTTGACACAATCGACTCAGTTTGCTTACAAAGAAAGGAGATGTCAGGTCTAGTAGCGCTGGCTAAATACATGAGCGAGCCAATGATTTGAGAATATCTCAATTGATCTTTAGCATTCCTTCGATTCTTTCGAAGTAGGACACTCGGATCATAAGGCGTTGGAGAAGAATTGCAATGCTATACCAAGCGTTAATCAATATCTTTTCCACATAGTGAGACAAGCAATGCAATCCCACCATTGTCATCCTTTAGTAGCTTGACGCTTAAGATTACATCAGCCACTCCCAAGTCCTTCATCTCAAAGCAGAGATATGAACTCTTTGACCTCCTCGATAACAACGAGGTTGGTCCCGAATATCAATATGTCATCAACATAGAGACACATAATAACTCCTCGCCCCTACCATGGCGATAGTACACATTTGTCACGTTTACATAACAAAGCCTTCAGCAGCTAAAGTTCTTTCAAACTTCTCGTACACGCTTAGGAGCTTGCTTAAGACCATACAAGGACTTCACTAACTTACACACATTTCCTTCTTGACCATCTACTACAACCGTCAAAGCTCCATATAAATTTCCTCATCTAGCTCTCCATTTAGAAAAGTTGTCTTAACGTCCATTTGATGAACGAGAAGACCATGTGAGGCAGCCAAGGAAAGTAGTACTCGAATAGTGGTCAATCTGGCACAGTGAGTAGGTATCAAGAAGTCTTCACCTTCTTTTGGGCATAACCCTTAGCCACAAGTTGTGCCTTGTACTTTCCAATAGTACCATCAGGTCTAAGCTTTTTCTTGAACACCCATTTACATCCTACAGGTTTACACCCATAAGGACGATCCTTGATTTCCCAAGTACCATTAGCTAAGATGGAGTCCATATCGCTTCGGACATTCCTTCCAAAGAGTCAAGATCTTGAGATGCATAGGCTAGGCTTCAAATAGAAGTGGGAGTATCATCCACAAGGTACACAATGAAATCATCATCAAATGACTTTGCGTCCTTTGTCTCTTGCTCCTTTGGGAGCTTCATTGTCATCCTCCACGGGATCATCAGAGTGTTCTATCGGCATAGTGGGTTCAGAAATTATAGAAAATTCCTGACTAGATGAACTAGTCATCTCCTGATTTGATGAGCTAGACATACCTTTCATAGGAAAGATGTACTCAAAGAAATTCGCATCATTCGACTCCATAATTGTACCAACATGCATGTCGGATATCTTAGATTTTACTATCAAAATCTGTAGGCAATGCTATGAAAAGCACATCCCGAAAAACATAATCAACGGTTTTTGGTCCAAGCTTTCGCTTCTTGGGTATTGGAATATTGACTTTCGTCAAACAACCCCAAGTTAAGTAAGAGAGTTTAAGCCTTTTCTTTTACCATTCCTCAAATGGAGTCATGGTTTTATCCTTTACAGAACATGGTTTAGGACATTACACGCATCATTAGCGCCTTCCCCACCATTCCTTGGAAAGACCCAATGTATCTAACATGGCGTTAACCAAATCAGTTAGAGTGCGGTTCTTCTTTCTTTCGCCACCGACCGAGGTGAGTAGGAGGCGCCCTCTCATGTATAATACCGTGTTCCATATAGAATAAATCAAATTCGTTTGAAAAGTACTCTCCACCACGATCCGACCTTAGCTTGATTTTAAGATCAAGTTGATTTTCTGCCTTAGCTTTATAGATTTTGAAGTAGTTCAAAGCTTTATCTTTATATTTCAAAAGATAAACATAGCAGTATCTAGTGGAGTCATCAATCAACGTTATAAAGTATATTTTTCCACCTTTTATCAACACACTATTTATCTCACAAAGATCTGAATGTATAAGTTCTAGCTGTGCTAAGTTTCTCGGTTCCGCAGCCGTATGAGACTAGCGGGGTTGCTTTGCTTGCACACAAACTTGGCACTTAGAACCTTTGACAGTGGTAAATTTCAGAATTAAACTTATATTGGCTAGTCGCGTCATGCAACCAAAGTTAATATGATAGAGTCGTGAATGCCAAACATTGAACTCATTATCATTGCAAACATGATTAATAACTTTAGTACATGAGTCTGACAAAGACAAACGGAACAGACCTCCGCACTCATAACACTTTCCAATAAATTATACATACTTAGAAATTACAACTTTATTGGACTTAAAAACCAACTTAAAGTCATCTCGACATAAAAGCGATTCGCTGACGTGATTCTTATTGATGGAGGGAACGTGTTGCACATTCTTCAGCTGTACGGTTTTTCCCGAAGTAACTTCAGATTTACCATACCAACACCATGAACAGAAGCACGTGAGGCGTTTCCCATCAGCACGGAAGAGGTCCTTGAGACCTGATAAGAGGAAAACATGGAAATATCAGAACGTACATGTGTATTAGCATCTATGTCTATCCACCAATCATGAGAATGACATACTGAAAGGATAGTAGGTAAAATACCGTATCCAGCATCCTTCATCTCAGTATCGCTAATAACAACATTATCGGCCTTGCCGCTGTTTCCATGTTGGCGCTTGTTAAAGCGATTAGGGCAGCTAGGAGCCCAATAATCAGGATCACCACAGACGTGGCAAGAGCCTTTCCTCTTATCATTTTCCTTCTTAAAGTTGGTTGAGTGTGTGGTCATGTTCTTGCCATCAAACTTCCTCTTTCCTTCAGTTTTTTTCTTATTCTTAAACTTCTGGAATTGGAAGTTTTTCCTCTGCACCAAATTGGCAGTAGAACCTCCCTCAAATCCTCGAGCAGTTTTGTCCTTTGCTCTCGCCTTCTCTTCCACATGAAGGGACCCAATGAGATCCGTAACGGAAAACTCTTGTCTCTTATGTTTCAGAGAAGTAGCAAAGTTCCTCCACGAGGGAGGAAGCTTGGCAATACTGCCACAAGCCACAAATTTTTCCGGTAAGGAACACTTGAACTGATCAAGTTCTTTGGCAAGTGATTGTATCTCATGAGCTTGCTCAACGACGGAGCGCTCATCGACCATCTTGTAGTCATAGAATTGCTCCATGACATACAACTCAGTGCCAGCGTCCGAGAGCCCAAACTTGCCTCGAGCGCTTCCCATGCGTTCTTGCCATTATCAAATGACATATACGGGTCAACAATGTTGTCCCCGAGAACACTGAACAAAGACGCCATAAACATGGTATCGACTTTCTTAAAGTCTGCTTCCTGCTCAGCAGAAGGATCTCCTTCAGGCTTGCCAAGAGTGGCGCTATAACAGTTTAGGTTTTCAAACCAGAGAACTGCTCTCTTGCGCCATCTCTTATAGTGCATGCCATCAAAAGGAGGCCGTCTAGTAGCCGTGGCTACACCAGTGGAATTCAGTTGCCTATAATCAGGTTTTTGGATTGTTGGAAATATAAGCAATAATCCATATGATTTAATTCGAATAATAAATTGATAAAGCATGATCATACAAATGATACTAAAAACAATTATGCAGATCAACAAAGTAGATGAACAGATTACATCTATATGAGATAAACCTATCACATCTATACCAAACGCTAGAACAGAGAACTCTAGCATAATCCGTAAAAGACAGTTGAGTATCACGTAGAGTGTAGGCTGAATAGCAGCCGCAGCGGTCGCAGAAGCGTCACCCATGTTGAGGTTGTCGAAGAGGTCGCTGACGTCCAGAAAGAAGTCGTCGTTCGGGAACTCATCGGACGACGTCGTGGTTGCCAGTAGTCGCGCTTGAGCGTTCCCCCAAAAACCTGATCGCCCCTCACCCATACAGATTCACGAGAGGCGGGGTTCCGGAGGCCTACTGTCCCGATCTACGGTACACGCCGCAAGCCGGGATGGGGAAGACGAAAGCAGCGACGCAAGGTTCTGGAGGTAGGCGCGTGTATGAATTGATTCACCGATTAGGTTTAGCGCAGACGCTTATATAGTGCAGGTTAGGAAGATCGTGGGCTTAGCCCACGTTCGAGTCGGTAACAGCCACATTCATAAAAAACTAGAAACGACTGTAATTAACGCGTCCATTAATGACTCATAATCAGTTTTTCCAATCAGCAAAATAAAGCTCGGCTTGACGAGATTCCAAGAATTCCAGCAAGGCCATGCGAGACGAGGCGGACGACGTCGGAGGAGGAGGAGTGCGCGAGGGCTACTCTTCTTGTCACACCTTAGTGAGTGGTACAACACTCTACTATATAAGATGGTCCAACTCCCTTTCAACTAGCAATGTAAGACGAAACTTTAGCACCACTAGCACATCCATATGTTGCCATATACAAGTGGGCCAAAGAGAATTTTAGAATTTTTCTAATGGGCTAACTGCCCAAAACTCACCAAATTCCAACACCCCCGTCGTTGAAGTCCTAACAGAGACGAAACACTACTCGTACGTTTGGGAATTGGGATCCAATCAAGCGAATGCAAGAGGTCAGGAACACATGTTTTCCTAGCTAGATCAAGTGTTATACAGCAATAGCACATTACATGGATATCAGAGGACAAACTGCTGCACACATCAGATCTATAATAATAAAGCCAGATCAAACATAAGAGACAAGATGGTAACCTGGTCTTGCAACTAGTGTTGGGTTGCCTATACCAGATGTAATGCTCCCCTTAACAGTTCAAGGCAACATTCTGGCAAGCTAAACCCGGAGTGTATATATTGCACAGAATTCGGCATAATTATGCAAAATGCACTTGCCATGATTCTATCTCTGCCGGCGCAAGAGTGCAAACTTAAAACTTGCACTAGTCCAAATGGCAATATAGCAACTTTAACAAGGCCAAGTCCGCCGAGTTGGAACTTTGTCATGGGATCCAAATAGCATTAACATGGTCAATCCTCCATTCTGGAGCTGATAATAACAGAGCACAATTCTGTTCAGGGAAAGGTCCTCCATCAAACTATGGTCACTGATAACATCAAGCAAAGTTTTGGTCTGAGCATATTTGCTGTTGCATATATGGATGCGCAACCACTCACAATGTGGAAAATTAACATCCAGAAAACACAGCAGAACTACTGAATGTATATTCAAATTTCCCTTGTTGTAACCAAAAAACACATAGTATGATGATTTTGATCACCTGTAGAACTGTCATCCCCAAAAATTGCCCATAGTTCATCCCCCAAAAAGCGTAGTCTTCCCCAAACCTGTTAGGGCGCCACACCGGAGAAGTCCGTGTCCTTGATGAATTAGTTCAGGAGCTGCTACTCCGCCGCCGGCGAATCAGCCCAGAGATCGTCGAGCTGCGCACCTGAGACGAAGCTGTTCGAGAGGAAGTCGACCGCCGGCATCTCCGGGAATCCATTGACGAGGTCCATCGGCGACTCCTCGCCGCCGTCAGCAGCGGCGCTCGTGGGTGGTCGTTCGACGTTGGTTTTAGCCGCGGCGCCGAGCAGCCTGACGGCCGCCGCACCGGACGCTTTGGCAGCCTGCTCATCACCGTTGCCGAAGGTCCGAGAAGCTTTCGTCTTCGAGTGGGCGTCCTGACGAGCCGCCGCCGTCTTCTTCTTCGTCTCTGCTGCGGCATCCTTCTCCTTCCTGGGCTGCTTGAAGTTGGTTACCGCGGTGGCGCCGTGCAGCTTCACGGCCGCTTCATCGTACGCCCTTGCGGCGTCCTCGGCGGCGTGGAAGGTGCCGAGCCACGTGCGACAGTTCGCCCCGGAGTGTCCGATCTGCGCCCGTACTTGCCGCTGGGCATCTGGTACACGCCGAGGATGCCGGTCCAGGCGTCCGGACGAGCAGGCGCCCTCTTCTTCTTCGCCGGCGTGGCCGACGCCTGCTTCTTCTTCTTTGCCGGCGTGGCCGACGCCCGCTTCTTCTTCCCCGCCTTGGCCGGCGTGCAGATGCGCAGCTCGGCAGCGGCCGCGTCGTACGCCTTGTCAGCTTCGTCGGCGGTGTCGAAGGTGCCGAGATGGACGTTACCTCGCACCCACGGAATCCATATCCACCCCAAGTACCTGCCGCTTGGGGTCCGGTGCACGCCGCGGAGATGGGTGTATGGCCTTCTTCACCTCCGGCTGCCAGCCACGTCCCCGTGCTCCTTGGAGAACTCACTCATGCCGGCGCTCAAGCCTTGATCTTGGACGCTCTCCGCCATCACCACCATCAGTCGTGTGGACTGAACCGGGCGGCCGCGAAGGGAAGGAGCAGAAATGAGGCAGCTTTTGGGGGGTTCAGCCGTTCAGTGGAGGAAGAGACGCAGAGAAGATTGGTACTGTAGGCCGGATGGACACATTATGACATTTTGCCCAATGAAACCTCGGGAAAACCCTCTCTACCGTGGCGTGGTATGGAATTTTTGGACCAAACATGAATTCAGTTACTCCCTCCGACCCATATTAGTTACAGATTTGCTAGTTCTTAGGCGCATAAGAACTTCTTAGGTCTTAGTTATCTCTCTCGCCGTTAGATTTACCTCCCAATTTGTACAACGTGGGACTTCCACGTTGCAACTAAGAATTAGTTTAAATTATATAAGTTCTCAGGCGCATGAGATTTTAATGAGTTGCAACTGAGAATTAGTATAAATTATATAAGTTGTAACTGCAACTAAGTTGCAACTGAGAATTAGCACAAATAGTAAAATAATGTCAGCGACTTAGACATAAGAAGTTCTCAGACGCCTGAGATCTAGACACTCGTTAACGTAGATTTCTCTACGAATAAATCTAACACTAAAATATGCCTATAAACATCCATATTTGGACAAACCTGAATCAACTAATATGAATCAGAGGGATAACTTCTGAAGTAGATTTGCTAAACCAATTTGCTATCCCAAAAGACTAAATATGTACCAAAATAGTGCTCCAGTATATTGGCTAAATAGTTCACTATTCTTTTCCTCAAAAACAAAGAGTTCACTATTCCTTTTTTTATAAGTGACCTAATCTAGCACTCTCTCCGTCCTAAAAAAGATGTCACGGGTTTGTCCAAATTCGAATGTATTAGACACTATTCAGTACTCCCTAATATAAGTCACCTAAGCTTTGGTCAAAAGTCAACTTTTACTAACTTTGACCAAATATTTTTTAAATAATATCTACATCTACATTAAACGGAAAATAAGAAAATATATTTATGATCTATCTATTAAGGGTTTGTCTATGTCTTAGTTGATTTAGATTTTCTTAAGTCTCAATCAACTGAGAAAAGTGCAACCGTAGTTAAAAGAAATGTGCAACTCGGTTTTAGTTGCACTTTTCTAATAGAAAAGTGCAATTGCATTTTTCGACAGAAAAGTGCAACTAAAACTAGTTATACTTTTTTTAAAATAGACAATTGCACTTTTCTTAGGTGACTGAGACTTAAGAAAATCTCAGTCGACTGAGAAATAGCACCGATCTATTAATACAGATTTAGTATTGTAAATGTTTATATTTTTATGCATAATCTTGGTCAAACTTAGAAAACGTTGACTTCGTCTTATATTTTGGTATAGAGGGAATATATAGACTCGTCAAAATTTATAAATTTGTGACATTCTTTTAGGTCGGAGAGAGTACCTAATTTACCCACTGTACTTTGCAATAAAAAGTTTATCAAAGTTTTACATGACTAACACTAGTCCTAGGGCTTGTACTATAGACAAACAGATTCTCAGTTTCAGAGACTCACAGCTGATACACACAGTACCGGAAAGAACACAGTACTATCAAACTTAACTCAGGTTTCCAACTTATTTGTACAGGCAATAAATAGGAAAAAAAATCTTGCCAAGCCACAAAAATAGCATGGTAACGACTATAGACTAAAGGGGTTTCTTCTGAATACCTACTCCAGGACTCTATTGTTTCAATGAAGATCAGGTAGCTGAAGATCAAGTAACCCACGCTGAAGTTAAATGCAGAGCACATTTACCTGAAGATCAGGTAACTTACTCTGAAGTTGCAGGTTGCCGAAGCCTGAACCAGCATAGAAACACCGCTCCCTCATGGCTAAAATCCAAGCAAGCGTATACAAAGGGAACAGGAGCCTTCATAATAAAGCCAGATCAAACATAGGAGGGTATAACCCAGTCATGCAGATAGTTTTAGAATGCCTAAACCAGATGTTTGCTAATTTTCTGTCATGCTTTCTTAACAGTTCAAGTAAATATACTAGACAAGCTAATATCAGAATGTTTATTGTATCACCCAGCTCTACCTTTTAATCTGAGTATGTATAGTGCACCAAAATATTGCACATCTGCTCAACATGCAGTTAGCCATGATTGTGTTCCTGATGATCCCATTTGTTAGATCGCATGTCACTGAATTTTCCTGCTCGGCTCAAGAGTAGAGACATAAAAATTTGGATCACTAGTCTAATAAGGCAAAATCCACCAAGTCAGAACTTTGTCATGGTATCCAAATAGCATTAACATGGAAAATTATACTTTCCGCAGTTGATAAACCAGAGCATACTAGCACAGTATGTTCAGAGAGAGGTCCACTATCAAACTGTGATCACTGATATAGTGATAATATCAAGCAAACTTTGTTCTGAACATTTTTGTTCTTGCATATATGATATACTGAAACATAACATCCCAAGAAAACTGCATTGCAGCTGAACATATATTCATGTTTCCATGTAACAAAAAAATAACAGGCGAACATTTTCATCACCTGTGCAACTGTCATCCCCAACAAAATTGGTCCTAATCAATCCACCACTATTTTTCTGTGTCTAAAAAAAGCAGAGTTTTTTTACCACACCTGTTAAGGCACCACGCCGGAGAAGTCCGTGTCCTTGAGGAACCCGTCCACGAGCTGCCGCTCCGCCGGCGGCAAACTGGCCCAGAGATCGTCGAGCTGCGCACCGGAAATGGAGCTGTCTGAGAGGAACTGGAGCGCCGGCATCTCCGAGAAGAAGTCGTTGAGGAGGTCCACGGACGACTCCTGGCCGTCATCAGCAGTGGCGCCCGCGGGCGGTTGCTCGATGTTCGCTTTAGCCTCGGCGCCATACAGCTTGCGGGAAGCAGCATCGCACGCTCCGGCGGCGTCCTCAACGGAGCCGAAGGTGCCGAGCAACGGCGTCCGAGCTTTCCTCTCCCACTGTCCGATCTGCGCCCCGTACTTGCCGCTGGGTGTCCGGCGCACGCCGCGGAGCTCCGTCCAGGAGTGCGACTTAGCAGGCACCGGAATCGTCACTTCCGTGGCGCCCTTGTCGTCGCTGGGTTGCTCGAAGTTGGTGATGGCCCTCGCGCCGTGCAGCTTGCCGGCCGCGGCGTCGTACGCTCGGGCGGCGTCCTCGGCGGTGGCGAAGGTGCCGAGCCACGTCCTCGACTTTCCCCTGGAGTGTCCTATCTGCGCCGCGTACCTGCCGCTGAGCGTCCGCTGCACGCCGCGGTACTCGTTCCGGGCGGCCAGCCGAGCAGATATCTTCTTCGCAACCCGCCCTTCCGCTTGCAGCTCGACGGCCGCCGCGCCGTACGCTTGGGCGGCGTCCTCGGCGGCATCGAAGGTGCCGAGCCACACGTAGCCTCCCCGCGACGGATCCCAGATCTGCGCTCCGAACCTGCCGTTTGCTTTCGGGCGGACGCCGCGGAAACGGGTTACGGCGTGCCTGGCCTGCTTCATGCTCCGGCGGCTACCAACTGCTTCCCCGCGCTCCTTCGAGAACTCACTCGTGCCGGCGCTCAGGCCTTGATCTTGGACGCTCTCCGCCATTGGCACCGTCACAGCTCACGCAGTCGCGCCGAGCGCCTGGACTCGACGGGGCGGCCGCCAACGGGAAGGGGCAGAAATGAGGCAACTTTTGGGGTTCAGGAAGGAGCAGGTAGGCCGGACAGACATAATATGACATTTTGCACAAGAAACCTTCCAAAAAACGAGAAATATGTTTCTACCTAGCGTGCACAATTTCATCATTTGTTCCTTTTTGACGTATCAATTTCATTTCATAGATGTAAGGCCACAATGTCCGGTACATCGTCTAAAATGCTACAACTCCATACACATTCCAAATGGCGTACAACGCACACGCACCCAATATCATGATCCAACGACGCAAACTTGCCTTGCCTAGAATCCTACCTAGGTGACGAGGTGAGGCATTGAGCTTAGGGACCGCGTCACGATCAAAGCAAGACTCACAGAAGCACGACCACGATCATGACTCCAAGGCTTCTCGGATCAGCATACCTCCCCTCATATGCCTAGATGGAGTCAGCGGGAACAAGGCAGGATCTACCCTATCTTGGGAAAGGTGACAAGTTTGTTGCATCCACATCATGGCATGCATTGCGCTTCGAATGCCCTCGCCCTAGGTAGTAGGCAACTGCAGCACCACATCAACCCCATCCACGCTGAAGAGAGCACACCTATGGTAACTAAGACAACGTTTTCAAAAAGAATGACATCGTGGTTTCATCGTCGCCCAAACCAGCTAACCAGACATATGGCTTCCCCCGTATCCAAGAGAAGAGGACACGGTCTGAGCAATGTCCATGCCTCCATGGAGGAAATGATGCGTGAATGTGTTGTCGTGTTCAACATTTTGTAGCAGCTGAATAGGGTTTTCACCTTGACCATTAAACATGGCCAAGTCCATAACAATAGGCATTGACGAGTCGAACCCTCGTCACTAAGGGCGAGGAACTAAGGGCGAGGATACACGCGCCAACATGGATTCACCACCCAAAAGGGGAGAAGAGAGATACCAGTCTCACAGACGAAGAAGAAATGCATCGATCACAGGTGCTTGCTTCATCGCCAGCCAACCTAGGCTCAAAGGAGGACCCCAAACATGGCTGAACACCATAGCTTTTGCGGCATCATGGCAAGCAGGAGGCGAAGTCTCTCTTGCCACCAACATGTGTCAGAGCCATGGCCCATTCAGGCCCATCCTTGCCCAAATCGGGCCTGGTCGCCAAGCTCCATCACCAGCTCCCTATAACCTCGACCACACGTTGCAGGATGACACCACGCGCCCTTCCCATCGCTAGCACACGCAGTCTCACCAAGTTTCACTCTATGGAAATCCATGCAGTTTACACAAAACACAACTAAACTTGATGGAAGAGCTGGACACAAATCGTAAAGCACCCGATCAACGGATGAAACATGCACACTACGTAGCGTGCACGGTAGAACCCAGTGTTCCATATAAAAACTTCTTTGTAGCCAAGTCACTGGCTGGGTGTTTGTTGTTTTCTCTACCATTGCTAGCATTGCCTAAATTGCAAGATAACAACATTTCCAAGTCACACAAAAATCAAGAATATCTCTAGCGGTAGCAAATTTTCTAAACATGTTTGCGATCCCCAAAATCATGCTCTAATATATTTAGTAAATGGTTTACCATTCCTATTTTTTTAGGATAGAGCCTAAATCTCATGACTTAAGGCCAAGTTCAACCGGGGAAAGGGGGGGGGGGGCGCGAAGTGTGGCCGTAGGACAGCTCTTAGAAATCCAATTTAGGATTTATGAAAAAATCTGAAACTTGTACATAACATCTATGACTCCATGAAATTTCAGCTCAATACTCGATCTAAAGTAGTAGACAAACAAAAAAGTGAACTTTGTGTGAGCTTTAGGCGAATACCAGATGGCACCATTTACACCTTATTGTTTATCTTTTTTTTGTCTATAAGTTTATGTCGAATTCGAAGCTGCAACTTTGGGAGGTTACATATTTAGGCCTAGTTTGGCAACAAAGTTTTTTTAAAACTGAAATATATCAATACCATAGTATTCTAGTGCCTAGCAAAGCAATACTTCAGTTTTCTCTTTTCTTGATTTTAGAAAAAAAAAGTTCTGACTTCTTTCTCAAATACTTCAAAAAATCATAGTTTTGGAGAATACATCAGTTTTAAAACCGTATTATTTGTTTGATCCAAACACCTCAAAGTATTTAATACTTTAGTTTTTTTAGAAACCAAAGTATTTCCTCAATACTTTACAAATATTTTGATGCCAAACAGGGCCTTAACACAGATGTGTCCTATCATTTTTTTAAGAATGTTTAAACATGTTTTGTCTTTCAAAAAATGATCTCATAAATCCCTTCCAAAAATTAAATCTGCACAAAGTTGCCCCCCTACCAAGGATCCACATATGTAAGCGAGTACAACACAGCAGCAGTGTTGTTTTCTCTACAGTTGCCAGCATGGCCTAAATTGCAAGTTAACAACATTTCCAAGTCATAGAAAAAATCAAGAATATCTCTAGCAGTAGCAGATTTCCTAAACATGTTTGCGATCTCCAAAATCATGCTCTAATATATTTGTAAATTGTTTACCATTTCTTTTTTTAGGATAGAACCTATATTTCATGATTTAAGGTCGAGTTCAACCGGGGAAAGGGGGCCGTAAAATTCCTCCATGAAGTGTTGTCGTAGGATCAGCTCGCAGAAATCCATTTTAAAATTTACAAAAATTCTAAAACTTGTACATAAGACTCCATGAAATTTCAGCTCAATTCTCGATCCGCATCACACTATTTATGCCTTAATATTTACCTTTTTATCTGTAAGTGTATGTGAGATTTGAATATGCAATTTTGGGAAGTTGCATATTTAACAAAGATGTGCCCTATCATTTTTAAAGAATGTTTGAACATGTTTTGTCTTTTAAAATATGGTCTCATAAATCCCTTCCAAAAATTAAATCTGCCCAAATTGCCCCCCCCCTACCTGAGACCCACAGGACGAATCGCCCCCGCCGTGGGTTGTGACACCGGCTCGCTGTCGGCCGTGTGGATGGCGAAAGAGGGTGGACGGGCCCATCCGGCAATTCCTAGTGGAGGAATCCCTACACTACGTGAATGCGCATCGCCTGATCGAGGAAGGAAGGCAACACGAAGTTCGAGAGGCAGCGGGCAGCGATTTCCCTCGCGGTCTCCTCGAGCGCATGCCATGGAAAATTGGAGGAAGAGGAGAGAAGTGCTTGCTTCGTCTCCCAGTCGCCATGGATATTAAAACGAATAGATTGGCGCTAGATTTCCGTTCAGAAATTGGATTTTGGCACAAAGTAGATAGGGACAAGAATTTTCAGAGCAAAATTTTGGGGGTTCAGAAAGGAGAGCTTGGCGTGGAGGAAAATTTGCACGTAAAAATCACAGGAAGTTACAGCGGGAGGAAGAAGAAGGCTAGAGCGATCTATGAGATTAGATCTCCATCAATGCATGCAACGGAAATATAGCATGTTTCTACAACTACCTTTATTAACGTCCTCCTTTACACATAAAACCATCGTAGGTGGAGAGCCAAATTAGCCTAAGACTAGACCCAATGGTAGTATCATGCACTACATGCATACAAAATGCTTATGTGTCCCTGCAATTAATAATGAAAAAAATTGTATTGATATCATAGATAGATACGATATTATAGCACATAGAACTAGAAAAACCAAAATAAATCTTGTCCATAATTTTACATTAAGATTTTACAAAATAATAAGTGCACTAAGACTATAGTACTACTACATGATACTATACGTCATAGAGATGGCCATTGTGACTAGTCTAATAAAAGGACACATAGGGCCAAGAAAAATTGCAAATTATGTATGTACATGCAATACCAAGAAAGCAAATTGATGACATGGCATGATAATTAATGAAGAAAACGAGGGATATAGTAACTTAGCTAGTTACCATAATATCACATATAACAAGACCATATTAGTCTACAACCTAATTAATTATTTCTTGCATGACACCATACACATATTACTACCCACTACTCCCTCCGTTTCAAAATATAAGATGTTTTATTTTTGTGAAACAAATGTATCTAGACTTTTTAGTATATAGGTTCACTCATATTTGAAGTGAATGTAGAAACTAAAACAAGTCTAGATACATTCTTTTCACAAAACAAGTTATTTAGCACTGTGACCAGACTTAAACCGAGCAAAGCATTCACATGCTCGGTGATCCATGGAGTTGCAAACTTGACATGAAAAAGCACCCTGTTGCAGGTTCGGTAAATTAAGACGGACCAGTCGAAAGCAGGCAGTGAAAGCAGCGGTGTTGCAGGAGACGGCCAATCCGACCCGGCCAAGACAAAAGCAGATTCCTCCTGATCACCATGCGTACGTCAGCGATGTCACGCACGGCAGAGACACGCGCACAGACGGAGGCAGGCAGGGGGCAGTTGCAGGCCAGCGGCAGGAGCTCTCTCCCACTTTCACCAATCCGGGTGCCCGGGCGAGTGTACTCGACAGGCAGCCTGCAAGGTGGAGGACCCACCGTATCAGGGAGCCTGTAATAAAGACTGGGGGCCTGCAGCTGTCTCTTCTGCCCAAAGCCTCGCTTTTTTTCCGGAGGTGCAACGAATGGGTGAACAAGACTTCTTCTCTACTCTTTTCTCCGGCAGTGAACCTCGAGAATACACCGATCTATTTTGAACACCAAACTGTCCAGTTTCATCAGTTTGGATCTCGGTTCGGCCTATCATGTACAATCGCTACATGATAAAACATCTACTTGTTTCCGGAGGTGCAATGAGGGCACGGCCAACGCTCGGGTTTCCAGGCAGGACTCTACTTGCCAACTAGACTAAATCTACCGATTGCAGAGAGAAGGGGTCTCTTCCAGATGATCTCGTTTCTCCCCTGACAAAAGCGATGAGACGATCGCTTGGGCATCGCGGTGTGGGAAACAGTCGCCCCGGTGGAATCCTGCGCTCTGGACCACGCCGCCAACCAGATCCCGTGCTCCCGCCAGATCCTGCGCTCCCGCCAGATCCCGCGCTCAGCAGTCCGACCAAGAGGTGAACAGGGGAAGGCCCGAGCGCACGAAGGCGAAAAACAGGAGAAGAAGGCGGCACGCCCTAGTCATCCTCGAAGGCTCGCCGGTGACTCGTCGATTTGCTAGCTCCTACAAGGTACGAGTCTCTCCCGTGTGTCCGCTTGCCTTTCTCTCGTTGATTCATATGTGGAGTTGCCTAGGGTTTTGATTCTTTTATAGAAATTGGATTAATTTAGTTCGATCTGGTAAATAGATTGTTTCCCAAGATCAAAATCGCTTTCTTGATGCTGCAATTTTGATCTGTATATTCAATTTTGTTAGAGGTCTCTGATTGTGGAGAAATTTCTAGTTCCCCAATATTTTCCTCTTGGAAACTAGAAGAGAAATTACTTTAGGATGTAAAATCTTTGCAGGATTGTGTGTTAAAAGAGTATAGTTTTGGTCATCTAGATTACATCCTACGTACTTGTTCATAGCGTCCTTGTTCTATTTAGCCATGGTGTACTTGTTTTGTTTGTCCTTGTTCTGAACCGTTTGCTCTAGTTTTTATTAGAATCAGTTTGTTTTCTTGTAGCTCAATTTATCGGTATGTCAGATTTGAGTTCTGATGAGTTCAACGATGAAACCATTGACCCAACTGAATTGTTCTCATTATAAGATTACCTTGCACAACAAATAATCTCAACAACTTCGCTATCCAAATTGCAACCAACATTCATGATGCACTAGGAGCTCCCAGTACTAGGCGTCGATCAGCCCCTAGGATACACATTGAAAGGAACAGAGAATTCTACAATGAACATCTCATCGCAGATTACTTCTCTGATAATCCTACCTTTCCCGATTACTACTTCCGTAGAAGGTTCCGCATGCGAAGAACACTCTTTGTACGCATTGTGGAAGCTCTTGGCGAGTGGTCTCACTCCTTCACTCAAAGGACAGATGCCCTAGGACGTCCTGGTTTATCACCTTATCAGAAGTGCACTACAGCTATCCGTATGTTAGCATATGGTGCTCCAGCTGATGGAACCGATGAATACATAAGGATTGGTGCAAGCACGGCACTCAAGTGTCTTGAGGGATTCGTTCAAGGGGTCATTGCCAAGTTTGGTGGAGAGTATTTGTGAAGGCCAACAAATGAAGACGTGCAACGTCTCCTTGAATATGGTGAGGCTCGTGGTTTTCCTGGTATGTTAGGAAGCATCGACTACATGCACTAGGAGTGGAAAAATTGCCCGGTTGGATGGCAGGGGCAGTTTACCCGTGGTGACTATAGTGCCCCTACAATCATCCTTGAGGCTGTTGCATCCCATGATTTACGGATATGACATGCCTTCTTTGGTGTTCCAGGATCCAACAATGATAAAAACGTGCTCAATCAGTCAACACTATTTACCGAAGCGTTTCAAGGGAATGCTCCTTGGGTAGAATACTATGTCAATTGGCAAAAATACAAGAAGGGGTATTATCTTGCTGATGGAATATATCCAGAGTGGGCTGTTTTAGTGAAGACCATAGCTCTGCCTCAAACTGATAAGGATGGGTTATTTGTGAAGAAACAATAAGGCGCAAGAAAGGATGTTGAATGTGCATTTGGAGTTCTACAACAACGCTTCAAAATTGTTGCTGAACCATCACGTCTTTGGGACCAAACGGACATGGGCAATGTAATGAAAGCATGCATAATCATGCACAACATGATACTAGAGGACGAGAAGGGCGTGGAATTGCAGTTTGATTTGAATGAAGCTCTTGGAACTTCTAGTGCTCTACCACCGATAGGGTGCTACTCCTTTGCTCTCCGATGTCATCAGAAGGGATGTCGAGATTCGTGACCGGTCGGTGCACAAACGGCTCAAAAATGATTTGGTCGAACTGTTGGAGATATGCCCAAGAGGCAATAATAAAGTGGTTATTATCATATCTTCATGCTTATGATAAATGTTTACATACCATGATATAATTTGTATTAACCAGAAACATTAATACTTGTGTGAGTTGTAAACATAAAAGAGTCCCTAGTAAAGCCTCTTGTTAAACTAGCTTGTTGGTTAATATATGATCATGGTTTCCTGATCAAGAACATATAGATGTTATTAACAACAGGGTCATATCATTATAAGAATGATGTGATGGACATACTTCTATAGTTAAGCGTAGCATAAGATCAAGTCATTCAAATAGTTCATTTGCTATAAGCTTTCTGATACATACTAACCTAATTCATTCGACCATGAGATCATGCTAATCACCATCATCGGAAGGATGCTTTGATGACATCAAACACCACACCGTAACTGGGTGGCTATAAAGGTGACATTGAGTGTTCAGAAAGTATGTGTTGAGGCACATGGATCAAGAGTGAGATTTGTCCATCCATATGACGGATAGATATACTCTGGGCCCTCTCGGTGGAATGTCATCCAATTGGCTTGCAAGCATGTGACTAGCTCACAAGGGATCACATACACGGGAACGAGAAAAGAGTACTTATCAGTAACGAGGTTGAACTAGGTATGAAGAGATACCGACGATCAAAACCTCGGATAAGTAAACTATCGTGAGACAAAGGGAAATTGGTATCGTATGTAAGTGGTTCATTCGATCGCAAGTAATCGTAGAAATATGTGGGATCCATATGAATTTCCAGATTCCTCTATTGGTTATTGATCGGAGAAGTGTCTCGGTCATGTCCGCATAATTCACGAACCGTAGAGAGACACACTTAAGGATTCGATGTTGTTGTGTAGTTATGGAATGATGAGTAAGAGGCCGAATGTTGTTAGGAGTCTCGGATGGGATCTGGGATATCACGAGCAGATCCGGAATGGTCTGGAGAATAAGATTCATATAAGGAAAGTCTTGTTTCGGAGTTCGGAAATGATTCCGGTGTTTTCACCAGGAATGTTCTAGAAGGGTCTGGAAGGTCCGGCACTCCGGAGGGGAAGGGTACATACATGTGTCATGACAATGTGGAATGCTTGCATCATGTACTAGGTCACTTGGCTGGGCAATATGGAGAGAGAAAACAAATCCAAGTTTGAAAGTCAAACGCCAATTTGAAAAGTCAAATCCGAAGTTTGCTTGGTGGAGGGAGAGTAGAAAACCTACTTGGGGAGGAAGTCCCACTCCCTCCACCCGCCGGCCATGAGGAGGAGTTGGAGGAGGAATCCCTCCTCCCAAACCGGCCCCTCCCACCTATATAAGGAGGGGTAGGGCGTCCCTACCCCTCACACCTAAACCCTAGCTCCTGGCGCCTCCACCACAAGTGATGTCGCCGCCTAGGGATCTCCCAAGTTGCCGACTAGGGTTTCCCCAAACCCTAGCCGCCGGCTAAGACACCCCCCTTGGTGCCTCTAAACCGTAGATCGCCAAGGTCCTCTCTTATTCCACCATACTCGCTCCGGCTTAAGGCGAAGCCCTGCGAGAGCTCCCCTCTACTTCCGACACCACGCCGTCGTGCTGCCGGAATCACGAGGAGAGTGCTACAAACTCTGCTTCCTACTGGAACAAGGAAGAGGAAGGTCTTCATCGAGTACCGAACGTGTGACCGACTGCGGAAGCTCTGCCGGAACGCAGCACCAAAAGGATCGTCTACGCGATCTTGAGATCGGAAGTGTACGACTACATCATCCACGAGAATCTACTCTCGTTAACCGCTTTGGATCTTCGAGGGTTAGTACTCTATTGACTCGTTGCTACAATCTAGTAGATATATCTTGGCTTGTGTGTGTTCATGCGATAGAATTTTTTTTGTTTTCCATGCTACGAACCCCTACAGTGGTATCAGAGCCGTGTCTATATGTAGATCTGTTGCACGAGTAGAACACAATGGTCATTGTGGGCGGTGGTGCTTTTACTATCAATTGCTTTTTGTGTACTTTGCATCTTGCAGTATGATGGGATGAAGCGGCCCGGGCTAACCTTACATGA
Organism: Avena longiglumis; assembly: GCA_030063025.1. Lineage (NCBI taxonomy): Eukaryota > Viridiplantae > Streptophyta > Magnoliopsida > Poales > Poaceae > Avena > Avena longiglumis. Next base: position 79,237,748 of record CP125978.1, read on the forward strand.
AATCGTTCATGAGACTTGCTCCACGCTCAACATGCAACTTGTATTGCATAAGTGGCTTTGCGGGTGTCTGTCTCTCCCATCATAGTAAAGATTCAATTTACAACGGGCACTTGATAGTTCAAACATCAACTTTGTGGTTCTTGTTCGTAACTTAGAACGACACTTATTGAAAGCCCCAAACCACGTAAAACTTGCAAAGAAAATTAGAGGCGTCGAACTTTGTTTTGCAGGGGTGTGCTGTGATGTGATATGGCCATGATTGTGATTATATATGATGTATGCAATGTCCCTTATTGTAAGTTGGCAACCAGCATGAGCCATATGGTTGTCTTTAAATTCCGTTAAGACCTGCATGTCTATTCAAAGTAGTTGTAATAGTTGAAACTGGTGGACGACAACCATGAAACGGCGCCATTGACCTTGACGCCATACCGGTGATGATGGAGATCATGTTCATGCTTGAAGATGGAGATCGGAAGCACAAGAAGAAAGGCCATATCATATCACATATTATGAATTGCATGTGATGTTAATCCTTTATGCATCTTGTATTGCGTAGTTTGCGACGGTAGCACTATAAGATGATCCCTCAAGCACACAAATTTCAAGTTTTAAAGTGTTCATCATTAGTAAGCACCGTTGCTAAAGCTCGTTGTTTCAAAGCACCACGTGATGATCGGGTGTGTTAGATTCTACGAGTGTATGCAACGTGAGCAAGCCAGATTTGCTTATGCGGATGCTAAGGTTTGATCTTGACGAGCCTAGCATGTACAAACATGGTCTCGGAACACAGATCACCGAAAGGTAAAGCATGAGTCATAAAGATGATATGATGAACATGATGATTATTCGCCTTTGAAACTATATCATGTCACGCGATGATCGTACTTGGTGTAGTGAATTTGGTTCGTGTGATCACTAAAACAATATGAGGGATATTGTTTTGAGTGGGAGTTCAACAACAATATGATTAAAAGTTGAACACTATTTATCATAAATTAAATCAAAGTGAATTTGCATAGTTGTTGTAGTCATTGGCATTCGTTTACCAACTTGCGCTTAGTTTTAATTGAGATGATAGAACTATAGAATTCTGGTTAGTTACTTTACGAACTGGTATCGTATTGTTTTGAAGTGTTAATCTAAAGTTTAAAAGTCCCATTGCAAACTTTCAGTAAGTTTCAATTACTCCGTGAAGTTTAATAGTTGGTATTAAATCAAGAGTAACAATTCCAGTGTTAGTATATAAGTATCATGTTTATCTCCATGATTCTTGATATTCGAAAGATAGTTTCAATATCGAGGTAATCTAGGAGTTGAAAGAGTTGTTTCAGAAACCATCATGTATGGAAGATATTGCGATATCTGAAATGATGTTTTGGTTACAACATGATAGAGTATTATATGGCAAAGTTTATGTTCTCATATTTGATGAGAATTTACAAAAGGTTGGAGACACTAGTTGTCCTAATCCTCCAAAAGGTTTTGGAGAGCAACATTATACTCGCGATTCACCGTTATAAGCTAAAGTAGCTTGATCATGAATAATTCCATGATAAGGGTGAATATTTGATGTAGGTAAAATGTTTACTACACCAAGAGATTACTAAAGAAAGGAATTTGAAAGAACACCAAACATTTGATGATGGTGATCTACTTCAAAGTGCAAGTCCAAAGACATTGGTATTTAACTGTACATGCTTTGGACTATGTGTCATGTATATGGCTCTACTATTGATGTTGATAGATTCTTTCAAACAGAAAAAGAAATACCGAAAGAGAATCTCATAAATATATGGCAGAAAAGAAAAGACTAGAATTGTTCAGCTTAGGTATATAGAGGATATACGCGTTATGGCTATATTCTTTGCTTGTTAAATAATGTGGTTCTTAAGTATTGGATACTGAATTTATTGGTATGAATCGTCATACGAAACAACAGAATTCATGAACTACAATGGCCTAAGTAACTAGCAAAAGAATATGTGATGATATTCATCGAGGACAAATAAAGGGTTATTGTGTTGTTCAAATAATTGCCGTAATCCATTGATGAATTCAAGATTTGTTTTATCAGGTATTATGAGAACAAAAGGGTTGTTCAAATAATTGCCGTAATCCATAAAAGATGGATGATTTACAAATCTCGTTGGAGAAATCACATCCATAAAACTAGTGCTTAAAATTTCGAAAGACAAATTGATTGAAAGATCACTTAGGAAGTGACATTGCCGTTTAAATTATATTGGAAAGAAAACATGAAGGAACTCCATGTGGATGGAATTTTTGAGTCTTTTGATTTTTTGATCAAATGATGCTTGTGAAACTTTCCTAGAGATAATTAAAACTTCGTTCAAAGGCCAAAAGGGAACGAATGACTTGCTTATTGAAACTTGTACATATTGATGTATGAAGTCCATTATGTGTAGTCAAGAGCGATGGATTACAAATTCATATGCTTTCTCCAAAAATTTGAGTGAATATATGAATATTTACTTAATAGGGATGAAGTATGAAACATTCGAAAAGTTCAAAGACTTTCAAGATGAATTGCAAAATCATTATAACAAGAATATAAATAGTTTATGATAAGATCATAAAGGAAGATATTTGAGTTACAAGTTTAGCATGATACCTAAGATTTAAGGAATCGTTCCGTGGATTTGCATTTTCCGAAACACCATAAGAGTATGGAGCGTTCGATTATGTAATTAAACCTTGTTTGACATGGTAAGATCAAAGGTGTAATTCATAAAACTGCCATCATATTTTAAAGATTAAAAGCTTTAGAGACTACCGTTTTCCACTGAAAAGAGCTCCATCATAATCCGTTTAAATGACACCATATAAAGTTATGGTTTGGGATAAAACCCAAGTTGTCCTTTCTTAAACATTGGTATGCTATACATAAGAAAGATGTTTGCAACCAAAGTCGGATGAACCTGTCTTTGTATGTTATTTCGAATAACTGTTCCTCCATAACATCGGAGACAAAAGTGTTTGTCACTTAGAACGTCAAGTTTCTTTGAGAAGGAATTTTCCGTGAAAAGATTAGTGGGAGGACAATAAAACTTTGATAAGGTTAAAAGAACCTTAGCTATATGTGCAAAGTTGCGCAGCGCCGAAAAGTGTTCCGGAGGCAGCAACAATGCTCATGGCTCACATGCCTCAAAGGTTGTGGTTACGAAGGTCAAAGTTTCTATTGAACCAAGTAGGTCGGGTAAACAATCAAATGCCAAGATTTGAGGGTTGAATAATTATTTGAGAATAATGAACGGACTACATGCAAAGAAGCGATGATGGGCACCGACTCCATAAAATGGCTTGAAGCCATAAAATCCGTGATAGTTCCATACACGAGAAATCAAGCTTTGAACTTGAAGGACCCTCGATAAAGGTGTAAGACCTTATAGTCGTGTTTGGATCTATAAAGAAATAGACATGGATGTTTCACATCTATGAAATAGTCGACAACAATGTTCAAAGGTTGACTATGACAAGATTTGATCTTTCATAGCGATATTTAGTCTAGACGGATTAATATAGCAACCACTACATATAATTTGTTATGTGGTAGTTGAATAAACAAAACAAGTTCTTCTAATAGAATTGTAACCTAGGACGTGTGCATAACATGGTCCATAGGGTTTTGTTAATTCAAAGGATGCTAAAAGCATATGCAAACTTCAATGGTTGAAGTAAGCATCGCGGAGTTGGAATCTTCACCATGATGAAATTGTTAAAAGAGTTTAAATTCATCAGAGATGATGAAGATGCTTGCATTTGCAAGAAATTAAGTGGGAGCGCTAACACATATTTCTAATACATTATGTGAAAGACATATTGTTGATTGAAAATGATGTATCTTTTATTAAACACATATTAAGAATTTCATCCCGATGAAAGACTTAAGCAAAACCTAAAAAATTGGCATCAATAGACGCTAATATGGTTATGTCGAAAGTACATAAATGATATATTGAATGAGTTCAATATAGAAACTACAAGAAATGTTCTTGTCACACAGAAAGGATTGAATGAGTTCAATATTGATGATATATTCAAGTGTATTGACACTTGGTAAGTGAAACAAAGATTCAAGTATAGATTGATACTTGATGTATGAAATCACAAAGAGTATTTATATCAATCATACTGTGATATGTACAAATCCAGATATGTCCTATGCTCTAAATGTTATGAGCATATACCAGAATGATTCATAAGATGATCGTTGGACGATAGTAAGGATATTCTTATGATCTTTTGGAAGAACTAAGAGTATATTATTTTTGTATAAGTGACAAATAGATGGTTAGTTCATTGTAAAAGTACTACATTGATACTAGTTTTGTCACAAAGTACAAATTAAGTTTATCTCAATCCAAACTAAGGGTGGCACAATATAATGGAAAGTAAGTTCCATAATGAATTTGGATGAGTTCCAAAGTTAAGACATTGTGACAGATACTACAACAAAAGGCTAAGTATATGACTGCTATTATAGCAGCAAAAGAGGGCATTTGTATCAAGTAGTTTGTTATCAAACTAGGTGTAGTTCACAATGGGATATTACTATGAACATATATTGTATGACAATATTATCAACATGTTTTAACCCCAAAGAACTAAAGGTCTCACCAAAGTACCAAATTTATACAAAGCCATCTCATTAGAGAATGAGTAATGCGTAGAGACGCAAAGACATGCAATTACACACGGACCTGGAAGTGTCAGATCCGGAGATCAGTTGACCACTAGCATTCGTGTACATACAACACCGAAAAGCCATAGGTGTTGAATACACAAAGGTTTGAAACTAGATTATTGACTCTAGTGCAAGTGGGAGACTGTTGGAGATATGCCCAAGTGGCAATAATAAAGTGGTTATTATCATATCTTCATGCTTATGATAAATTTTTACATACCATGCTATAATTGTATTAACCAGAAACATTAATACTTGTGTGAGTTGTAAACATAAAAGAGTCCCTAGTAAAGCCTCTTGTTAAACTAGCTTGTTGGTTAATATATGATCATGGTTTCCTGATCATGAACATAGAGATGTTATTAACAACAGGGTCATATCATTATAAGAATGGTGTTATGGACATACTCCTATAGTTAAGCGTAGCATAAGGTCAAGTCATTCAAATAGTTCATTTGCTATAAGCTTTATGATACATAGTAACCTAATTCCTTCAACCATGAGATCATGCTAATCACCATCACCGAAAGAATGCTTTGATGACATCAAACACCACACCGTAACTGGGTGGCTATAAAGGTGACATTGAGTGTTCGGAAAGTATGTGTTGAGGCACATGGATCAAGAGTGGGATTTCTACATCCATATGACGGATAGATATACTCTGGGACCTCTCGGTGGAATGTCATCCAATTGGCTTGCAAGCATGTGACTAGCTCACAAGGGATCACATATCACGGGAACGAGAAAAGAGTACTTATCGATGTGAGGTTGAACTAGGTATGCAGAGATACTGACGATCAAAACCTCGGATAAGTAAACTATCGTGAGACAAAGGGAAATTGGTATCGTATGTAAGTGGTTCATTCGATCGCAAAGTAATCGTATAAATATGTGGGAGCCATATGAATTTCCAGATTCCTCTATTGGTTATTGATCGGAGAAGTGTCTCGGTCATGTCCGCATAATTCACGAACCGTAGGGAGACACACTTAAGGATTCGATGTTGTTGTGTAGTTATGGAATGATGAGTAAGATCGAATGTTGTTCAAGTCTCGTATGGGATCCGGGATATCACGAGGAGATCCTGAATGGTCTGGAGAATAAGATTCATATAAGGAAAGTCTTGTTTTGGAGTTCGGAAATGATTCCGGTGTTTTCACCAGGAATGTTCTAGAAGGGTCTAGAAGGTCCGACACTCCGGAGGGAAGGGTACATGGATGTGTCATGACAATGTGGAATGGCTGCATCATGTACTAGGTCACTTGGCTGGGCAATATGGAGAGAGAAATCAAATCCAAGTCTGAAAGTCAAACGCCAATTTGAAAAGTCAAATCCGAAGTTTGCTTGGTGGAGGGAGAGTAGGAAACCTACTTGGGGAGGAAGTCCCACTCTCTCCACCTGCCGGTCATGAGGAGGAGTTGGAGGAGGACTCCCTCCTTCCAAACCGGCCCCTCCCACCTATATAAGGAGGGGTAGGGCGCCCCTATCCCTCACACCTAAACCCTAGCTCCTGGCGCCTCCACCACAAGTGTTGCCGCCGCCACCTAGGGATCTCCCAAGTCGCCGATTAGGGTTTCCCCAAAACCTATCCGCCGGCTAAGCCACCCCCCCTTGGTGCCTCTAAACCGTAGATCGCCAAGGTCCTCTCTTATTCCACCATACTCGGTCCAACTTAAGGCGAAGCCCTGCGAGATCTCCCCTCTACTTCCGACACCACGTCGTCGTGCTGCCGGAATCACGAGGAGAGTGCTACAACCTCCGCTACCTGCTGGAACAAGGGAGAGGAAGGTCTTCATCAATCAACGATGTGACCGATTGCCGGAAGCCGAGCAGCGCCGTAGGATCTTCTACACGATCTTGAGATCGAAAGAGTACGACTACATCATCCACGAGAATCTGCTCCCGTTAACCGCTTTTGATCTTCGAGGGTTAGTACTCTATTGACTCGTTTCTACAATCTAGTAGATAGATCTTGGCTTGTTTGTGTTCATGCGATAGAATTTTTTTGTTTTCCATGCTACGAACCCCTACACGAACATATTTGGGAAAAATTTGGCAAAGATCCGAATAACTAGTTGTAATTTACATGATTGAGTACTCCTTTTCTTTTTTAGTGAACTATTTGGCAAATATCCCATTTGTATGCTTTGTATTTAAACAACCATTTGTGTGATCTATTCCAGACTACTATCTGCATTACTTAATGAATTCTCCTACTTTTCAACTGCAATGGATTATCGTCCTCCTAATGGTTTCTTGAGATTCCTTCAAGACCAAAGGCATCCCAATTTCACCTTACCAGCTAACCATCAGTTTGGTTTCCAATATCCGATGTTCCCCATGATGCAGCCACCACCACCAGCCAATCACCATCCCTTCTCATCCACACTTGATCCTAGGACCCCAGCTCCACCAACTGGCAAGCGAAATTGAGTCACAATTGATGTGGAGGAGGACGTCCGAGTACCAAGCGAGACTGATTTAGAGAAGCAAAGGTTATACTATACAAAGGATGAGGACGTCAGATTGGTAATCTCTCTTTGCACTATCTAATGCTAAGTGATCGGAGCAAGTTTTATGTCACTTTCTTGTCCAATGTAACATTCTGCTACTTTCTTTGTGCAAGTGAGTGCTTGGTTGCGCAACTCTGTGAATCCTATTGAGGGTAATGCAAAAAAGGGAGAATACTACTGGAAGGAGGTTGCAGATTTGTATAACATTACAACTGAGAGTGACCAGAAGAGGGAGATTAAGCACCTCAAGAACCATTGGTATAAAACAACTCCCAAGGTAACATCATTCAATGGTTGCTACAATCAGATCAGAGACACCTATGCAAGTGGTTGTTGTGATAAACAACTCATGCAGCAAGCTCAGGACCTATACCACAGCCGCCATGGACACCAGTTCATGTATGTGCATTGGTGGGAAGTTGTGAAAGATAGCCAAAAGTGGAAGATTCATGTCTACACTGAAGGAGATGGAACAAAGAGGTCATTACCAGGACCAACCGAGAAAACTCCACGTTCTATTGGTGTCAAAGCCGCCAAGAAAGCAAGAGGAAAAGAGAAGAAAGCCCCGACTGAGATAGGTGGAATGAAAGAACAGATTGGGGCTTTTCTACAAGCACAAGCTGAGACAAAGGTGCAAAACAGAGAGATGATGGAATTACAGAGTCGACTATCTGCTGAGAAGCTAGAAGCTAACAGACTTGCATATGAGATAGCCAAGGAGAGAACGGTGGCTAAGCTAGCAGAGGAGAGGACCAAGTTGTTTGACAAGTTCACTGAGATGTTGAATACAGACACTACGATGATGGAGCCCTGGGCAAAAGAAATGCATGTAAGGGCTCTCACGAGGTTAGGAGATCAACTTTTCAAGGAAGTGTAGGAGGTATACTTGCTACAACTTGTTCCTGTTTTGTTAAATGTCATAGTCATACAAAATGTCTTGTTTTGTTAAATGTTGTAGTCATTCAAAATATCTTTGTTGCCTGCCTATTATGTATAGTGTATGCATCTTATATATTTTGTGTTTTTTCAGCAGGAGCCATGTATAAGGAAGGAAGCATAGAAGATACATGCCTTTTTTTGTGATTCGATTAGGAAGGATATATCAGCGAAGTGAGTTTGAGCTTCTAAATTGGTGAATAACAGGAGATGATATGTGATAAGTTGTGGCTTCTCAAATACTTAAATCAGTTGCGACATGATTTTGGTTTCTTGTAATCAATACTACCAGTTTGGTATATTCTGTTTTTATGTGTAAATTTGGATGGTGCTTGGGCCGGATTTGAAACTTTATTTGGTATTTTGCTATATCGATGAATGAATTTGTTTTAAATCTATGGTTCAAATGAGGGGTTGTTGTGTAGGTAAAAAGTAGTTAGAGAAAAAAGCAGGAGTATGACCTCATATGGAGTAGCTTTCGTTTGGGCTTATTTTTCACACCTTGTGGCTTGTCTACGTGGATAGCTGGGAACCACACCGTACCACTTCCCCCATAGCTGATGCTCTGAATGGGTGAACAAGACTTCTTCTCTACTCTTTCTCCGGCAGTGTACCTCGAGTGGCCCGATCCATTTTGAACACCAAACTGTCCAGTTTCATCAGTTTGGATCTCGGTTCGGCCTATCAGTACAATCGCTACAGCGGTGAGACCTATTCCGTCTGCGCCGGCTAGTTTGCCAAATCTTTTCACATTTAAGTATATTGGTATACACAAATATGTACTCCCTCCGGCCCATATTAATTGACTCAAATTTGTCTAGATTTAAATATATAGATTCATCCAAATTTTGACAAATCAAAGTCAATTAATATGGATCGGAGGGAGTATATAAATTGGTTACTAAATAAAGGCAAACATGTTCCATTGCCCTTCAAGCATCACCAACAAATGGCAAGTTCCTCCTAAATGTCTAAGATGTGACAATATCATACAATTTGTTCAAAAAGTGGCAAGTTTGTTTCAAATGGCAGACATCTATACCATTTCCCTTCAAACATCGATCCACAAGAAGACTTTGATTTTCTATGGTACCTTCACTTTCCACAGAAACTTATGAGTGTATCTGGTAGAATTTAAAACCATTCTCCTATATACTAGTTGAGACTCATTATTTGCCGCTGGTGGAAGTGGTCGATCACCTGGGCGACATAGATCGTCTTTTTTTGCATTCGGTACATGATATTAAGCACGTAGGTAATCAAGGCAGAGAATGTCTCTTTGTAAAAGTGAAATGGTTCTAGGCTAGGGTTAGTAATGCTCTCACAAATCTTTGGTAGAGTACAATGTTGTAGTATGACATGGCTAGGTTTCAGACCTGAAGATATTCTTCATCTTTTAGAGCTAGACCGCAATGTAACCTTGCCTAAGTAATAAAGTTTATGTCGTACATGAGAGAAAAAAAGAATATTTGATAAACGGTTTGCCATTCCTAATACTTTTAAATAGTGTGTATGTTTCAAGTTTTTTAGATCAAGTTTACTCACAGGGGAGACTCGACTCGTATAGGATCTCTGCTTTAGGTGAGATCATAAACTCAGTTTGGAGAAATCCATTTTAGAAATCGTGAAACATTCTGAAAATTCTGAAAATTATATGTAGCACACCCACCAGCCGGCTGCATCTACAACTCCCAAGAATGTGCAGCTCAAAATTCGATCTTCAAGTACACGAACAAGAAGATGCACCCTACTACCATGAATAGTGCTAGCTTTAGGTGAACGATAGTTTAGGTGAACGATAATTCAAAGCGAGATTTCTTTGTAGCCAAGTCACTGGCTGGGTGTTTGTTGTTTTCTCTACCATTGCTAGCATTGCCTAAATTGCAAGATAACAACATTTCCAAGTCACAAAAAAATCAAGAATATCTCTAGCGGTAGCAAATTTTCTAAACATGTTTGCGATCCCCAAAATCATGCTCTAATATATTTAGTAAATGGTTTACCATTCCTATTTTTGTAGGATAGAGCCTAAATCTCATGACTTAAGGCCAAGTTCAACCGGGGAAAGGGGGGGGGGGGCGCGAAGTGTGGCCGTAGGACAGCTCTTAGAAATCCAATTTAGGATTTATGAAAAAATCTGAAACTTGTACATAACATCTACGACTCCATGAAATTTCAGCTCAATACTCGATCTAAAGTAGTAGACAAACAAAAAAGTGAACTTTGTGTGAGCTTTAGGCGAATACCAGATGGCACCATTTACACCTTATTGTTTATCTTTTTTTGTCTATAAGTTTATGTCGGATTCAAAGCTGCAACTTTGGGAGGTTACATATTTAGGCCTAGTTTGGCAACAAAGTTTTTTTAAAACTGAAATATATCAATACCATAGTATTCTAGTGCCTAGCAAAGCAATACTTCAGTTTTCTCTTTTCTCGATTTTAGAAAAAAAAAGTTCTGACTTCTTTCTCAAATACTTCAAAAAATCATAGTTTTGGAGAATACATCAATTTTAAAACCGTATTATTTGTTTGATCCAAACACCTCAAAGTATTTAATACTTTAGTTTTTTTTAGAAACCAAAGTATTTTCTCAATACTTTAAAAATATTTTGATGCCAAACAAGGCCTTAACACAGATGTGTCCTATCATTTTTTTAAGAATGTTTAAACATGTTTTGTCTTTCAAAAAATGATCTCATAAATCCCTTCCAAAAATTAAATCTGCACAAAGTTGCCCCCCTACCAAGGATCCACATATGTAAGCGAGTACAACACAGCAGCAGTGTTGTTTTCTCTACCGTTGCCAGCATGGCCTAAATTGCAAGTTAACAACATTTCCAAGTCATAGAAAAAATCAAGAATATCTCTAGCAGTAGCAGATTTCCTAAACAAGTTTGCGATCTCCAAAATCATGCTCTAATATATTTGTAAATTGTTTACCATTTCTTTTTTTAGGATAGAACCTATATTTCATGATTTAAGGTCGAGTTCAACCGGGGAAAGGGGGCTGTAAAATTCCACCATGAAGTGTTGTCGTAGGATCAGCTCGCAGAAATCCATTTTAAAATTTACAAAAATTCTAAAACTTTTACATAAGACTCCATGAAATTTCAGCTCAATTCTCGATCCGGATCACACTATTTATGCCTTAATATTTACCTTTTTATCTGTAAGTGTATGTGAGATTTGAAGCTGCAATTTTGGGAAGTTGCATATTTAACAAAGATGTGCCCTATCATTTTTAAAGAATGTTTGAACATGTTTTCTCTTTTAAAAAATGGTCTCATAAATCCCTTCCAAAAATTAAATCTGCCCAAATTGCCCCCCCCCTACCTGAGACCCACGGGACGAATCGCCCCCGCCGTGGGTTGTGACACCGGCTCGCTGTCGGCCGTGTGGATGGCGAAAGAGGGTGGACGGGCCCATCCGGCAATTCCTAGTGGAGGAATCCCTACACTACGTGAATGCGCATCGCCTGATCGAGGAAGGAAGGCAACACGAAGTTCGAGAGGCGGCGGGCAGCGATTTCCCTCGCGGTCTCCTCGAGCGCGTGCCATGGAAAATTGGAGGAAGAGGAGAGAAGTGCTTGCTTCGTCTCCCAGTCGCCATGGATATTAAAACGAATAGATTGGCGCTAGATTTCCGTTCAGAAATTGGATTTTGGCACAAAGTAGATAGGGACAAGAATTTTCAGAGCAAAATTTTGGGGGTTCAGAAAGGAGAGCTTGGCGTGGAGGAAAATTTGAACGTAAAAATCACAGGAAGTTACATCGGGAGGAAGAAGAAGGCTAGAGCGATCTATGAGATTAGATCTCCATCAATGCATGCAACGGAAATATAGCATGTTTGTACAACTACCTTTATTAATGTCCTCCTTTACACTTAAAACTATCGTAGGTGGAGAGCCAAATTAGCCTAAGACTAGACCCAATGGGAGTATCATAGGTAGTATCATGCGCTATATGCATACAAAATGCTTATGTGTCACTGCAATTAATAATGAAAGATATTGTATTGATATCATAGGTAGATACGATATTATAACATATAGAACTAGAAAAACCAAAATAAATCTTGTCCACAATTTTACATTAAGAAACAATAAGTGCACTAAGACTATAGGGCCAAAAAAAGAGGGATGTTATCATTAATAAATAAAAAGAGGGATATAGTAACTTAGCTAGTTACCATAATATCACATATAACAAGACCATATTAGTTACAACCTAATTAATTAATTCTTGCATGACATCATACACATATTTCTACCCACTACTCCCTCCGTTTCAAAATATAAGATGTTTTATTTTTGTGAAGCAAATGTATCTAGACTTTTTTAGTATATAGGTTCACTCATGTTTAGATTGAATGTACGAACTAAAACAAGTCTAGATACGATTCTCTTCACAAAACAAGTTATTTACCACTGTGATCAGACTTAAACCGAGCAAAGCATTCACATGCTCGGTGATCCATGGAGTTGCAAACTTGACATGAAAGAGCACCCTGTTGCAGGTTCAGCAAATTAAGACGGAACAGTCGAAAAGCAGTGAAAGCAGCGGTGTCGCACGATCCGGCCAAGACAAAAGCAGATTCCTTCTGATCACCATGCGTACGTCAGCGATGTCACGCACGGCAGAGACACGCGCACAGACGGAGGCAGGCAGGGGGCAGTTGCAGGCCAGCGGCAGGAGCTCTCTCCCACTTTCACCAATCCGGGTGCCCGGGCGAGTGTACTCGACAGGCAGCCTGCAAGGTGGAGGACCCACCGTATCAGGGAGCCTGTAATAAAGACTGGGGGCCTGCAGCTGTCTCTTCTGCCCAAAGCCTCGCTTTTTTTCCGGAGGTGCAACGAATGGGTGAACAAGACTTCTTCTCTACTCTTTTCTCCGGCAGTGAACCTCGAGAATACACCGATCTATTTTGAACACCAAACTGTCCAGTTTCATCAGTTTGGATCTCGGTTCGGCCTATCATGTACAATCGCTACAGCGGTGAGACCTATTCCGTCTGCGCCGGCTAGTTTGCCAAGTCTTTTCACATTTAAGCACATTGCTATACACAAATATATAAACTGGTTACTAAATAGTAGAAGGCAAACATGTTCCATTGTCCTTCAGACATCACCAACAAATGGCAAGTTCCTCCCAAATGTCCAAAGTGTGACAATATCATACAATTTGTCCAAAAAGTGACAAGTTTCTTTCAAAAGGCAATCATTCATGTCATTGCCCTTCAAACATCGATCCACAAGAAGACTTTGATTTTCTACGGAACCTTAACTTTCCACAAAAATTTATGAGTTGAGACTCATTGTGTGCAGCTGGTGGAAGTGGTCAGTCGCCTAGGCCACATAGATCGTCTTTTTTTGTATTATTAGGTACATGATATTAAGCACGTAGCTAATCAAGGTAGAGAATGTCTCTTTGTAGAAGTGGAATGGTTCCAGGTTAGGGTTAGTGATATTAAGCACGTAGCTAATCAAGGTAGAGAATGTCATTGCCCTTCGAACATCGATCCACAAGAAGACTTTGATTTTCTATGGAACCTTGACTATTCACAAAAAATTATGAGTGTACCTAGTAGAATTTAAGACCATTCTCGTATATAGTTTAGACTCATTGTTTGTAGCTGGTGGAAGTGGTCGATCCCCTGGACCACATAGATCGTCTTTTCTGCATTAGGTACTACTCCCTCCGTTTCAAAATATCAGATGTTTTAGTTTTATGAAGCAAATGTATCTAGACTACTTTTAGTTATATTTTCTTTACAAACCTATAACATGTTATAATTTGAAACGGAGGGGGAGTACATGATATTAAACACGTATGTAATCAAGGCGAAAATAATGTCTCTTTGTAAAAGTGGAATGGTTATAGGCTAGGGTTAGTAATGCAAACTGTACTTGTACTTGGTTTCCTTCCCCACGAAAGAGCACCGTGTTGTGTTGCGACAGGCGCAGCCGGGAACGGAGCAGTCAAAAGCACCGGTCTTGCACGAGGCGGCCCGCGACAGCCGGATGCCTGGTCACGATTCATACGTGAGCGCGGTCACGCACGGCACAGACACCGGCAGGCAGGCGTGGGGCCAACGGCAGGAGGTTCCTGCATGCCACTTTCACCAACCCGGCCGGCCACCCGGCAAAACTGCTCGACGGACCGCAGCCTGGTCCCTCCGAGGCCCACCGTATCGTATCAGCGAACTGTAGCGCCTGAAAAGACTGGGGTCTGCAGCAGTGCTCAGGCCTCTGCAGCTGTCTTTTGTGCCCAAAGCCTCGCCTTTTTCCGGTGCAATGAATGGGTGAACAAGACTTCTTCTCTACTCCTTCTGTCGTCGTTATATGCCCTCTCCTCGCGATGCTCCGAAATTGTTAGCCATGATTCATCTGCTGGCTTCCGATGTATTATCGGCGAGACCCAAACGAACTAGTCTGTTTAGTCGAGCCATATGCATTTTTAGTCATGGTCCTGGCACGTTCAATCAGCCGCGCACAACAACGCGATTTAAATAGACAAAAACAGCCAGGCCAGCCCAAAAGAAGAAGCGGTGATTGTTTTTAGCCGTGATGCTCCGAAATTGTTAGCCGTGATTTTTTTTAAAAGATTTGTTTGAAACATCCGGCATTTGCTGGCTTCCGATGTACTATTAGGGCATCTCCAACCATAGCGTACCCCTAGTGAAAAATTAGGCCCAAAAGTTGGGCGTTATGGGGTGCGCCGGCGAGATTTCTCGGCCTGGCTTTGACGAGTTCCTTAGCCACGCCTCCAAGACCAGGTCGGTGGAAGCGGGCAAATCTGGTCAAACTTCATAAAACACGACGAAATTCATAGACAATAGGCGACAAAATTAGACGAAAATTAAACTAAAATAGAAATAAAAATCCTAGTTCATGTCGAAGCGGCGATAGAAGACGGCGTACTCTTCGTCTTCGTCGTCGCTCGGCTTCCTCCCCGACTTCCTCTGACTTTGCCGGTGAAGCAAACTGCACAGGCGCTAAAACTCATGCGGATGGTCATGGATTTTAAGGTGGTGTCTACAAGAAGATAACGACGTATGCACCGCCACAACCCACTTCAATGGTAGGG
Source organism: Avena longiglumis (assembly GCA_030063025.1). Taxonomy (NCBI): domain Eukaryota; kingdom Viridiplantae; phylum Streptophyta; class Magnoliopsida; order Poales; family Poaceae; genus Avena; species Avena longiglumis. Next base: position 79,252,995 of record CP125978.1, read on the forward strand.
ACGTGATCTCGTTACCTCTAACAATTGCGCACGGAGACGGGAGCCAGGAACAACAACGGCGAAAAGAGTTGCCGGAAGAAACATCAGGGGCGGAGGAGAAGAGAGAGTGAAGCTGACAGGGTGGGGTGCAGGTGAAAAGTGGTCAGGAGATCAGGTGTGGCCGCATTAAAAACCGCTTGCCCTGTAGGTGCTTCGATCAGGCCGTTCGTTTCTAATCAAATGTCCCGAGGAAGCCCGCCGAGTTTGAGAGTCCATAGAACACCCCGAACAAAGATTTTCCATAGAAAAAATAAGCCCTAGCCATGTGAGCCACATTCTAAATCATTTCACATTCATAAAACACTATATTATGAAGCAAAGGGAGTATTAAACATGAGAGTAGAAAACTCTGATCAGTTCATTAATATATCATCCCCCTTGTGCAAAAATGATATTAGTCAATAGTCCACAGGATAGCTGGATTACAACAAGGGGCATAGTTTCCAACACAACAATTATCAAAACTTGCAATATATACAGAGCTTACTGCTTGCCTTGTTTTCTTCATGATCATCACAAAACTATGAACATACTCTTGAATAGCAGAGGGCAAACAAGGTGAATAATAAAGCTAGATCAAAGATAAAAGGGGAACCTACTCATGCAACAGAGTGTTGGGATGGATCAACGGAGGGTAACCAACGAGATAGTTTATATATGAAACTGAATATTTTTATCATGTTTTTATAACAGTTCAAGGGAACATTCTGAAGCAGCTAAAATCAGAATATTTATTTATCTCCCAGCTCTATGGCTCTATCTTTGAGTCCAGCCATTGTTCCTTCTTAGGAATGATTCAAGCCAACAGTACAAACCTGAAACCATGTAGTGCACCAGTGTCGGCTCTTTGGAACGGGATCCAAATAGCATTAACATGCCCCTCCAATACGTTAGTACATTCTGGTTAGACTGTTCAGTTTGTTAATAGGTTCCGATTAGACTGTTTTCTCCTCAGTTAACAAAGAGAATGCATGGCAATTCTCCTTCCTGGATTTTAGATGAAATTCTGAAGTTGCTGATGACAAAGCAAAATATTGTCAGAGAGGGATTCACTAAGAATGATCACTGATAATAGAAAGCATAGCTTAGCCTGAACATTTTCTTGCTTGTTTTAGAAACTGGACAATTCAGATTTTAAATATCTTTGCCTTTTCTATATAACTGAAATCTCTTCAGTTTTCGCATATCATGCTTATACTACATAGATCTTAGTTCGACAACACACTTGTCAGGTTTGATAAATATATGTCTAGTTTTGCGACTACATGCTGAGCACCCCAAAGACCAAAAAATAATTCTTATCTGAAAATAATTGTGTATCTTGTTTTTTCAATATACCTATACAATGAGCACATATATAGAAATAAAAAAAAGACTGTAACAGCTTAAATCAGAATGTTTACTTATCTCGCAGCTATATATCTCTAAGTCTAGCAATTATTCCACCACAGCACTGAATAATGATGATGTTTGTTCGATTATTTCCTGTAAATCTAGATAATATCAGTCAGTACATTGCACAAAGATTAGGCTTATTTATGAAACAAGTAATTAGCCATGGCCATGATGCTGGCCTGTTGGGCCGTGATGTCGGTTACACGTCTCACAAATATTTCAGTCACAAATATTCGACAGCAATAACAAAAAAACCTTGTAGTGTACTCAGTTAATTCAAAACACAAATCTACTAAATCCAGTTAACAAGTTGTAGACCCAATTGCATTAACATGGAATCCATTTTGTGGATGTTCAGTCAATCATTTTTTGGATGTAGTATCCATTTCTTCGCAACCACAAAAAAAACATGATTTTGATCACCTGTGCAATTCTGAGGCCAGATAAAATTGGCCGCAGTTCGTCTGTCCTTTTTACCATTGTACGCCAGGAAAACGAAACAAAAAAACAGAGTATTTCCCTGTTCCCACACATGTTATGTTAGGCCGCCACATCGGTGAAGTCCATGTCCTGGAGGAGCTCGTCCACTGCCTGCAACTCCGGCTGTGGCAAGTCGGTCCAGAGATCGTCGAGCTGCGCCCCATCTGGGATGGTGCCGCCGGAGAAGAAGTCGAGCGCCGCCGGAAGCTCCGGGAAGTCGCTGAGGTCCATGCCTGGTCGCTTGAACTTGGTAATAGCTCGCTCGCCACGTAGCCTGACGGCCTCCGCGTCATAGCATTGGCGGCATCCTCGGCTCTGTCGAAGCAGCCTAGAAACAGCCTAGTTCGCTGAACCGGGTCCCGGATCCGCGCACGGTACTTGCCGCTCGGTTGCTGGTATGTATGGGACTTGGTTCCCATTTAACCATTGGTTAGGTTAACCTAACCTAAAAACTAGCCCAATAGGCTAGGTGGTTAACCGAAGAATGCTTTTGGTTATTTAGGTTTGATCGTTCTTTACCAATGGTTAACTTGACATTCGGTCAGCTCAAATGTCGCACGCCCGTCTGCTTTGCCTCGCTCGCCGACTGATGTGTTGCTCAGCTAGCTAGCTAGCGTGTGGATCCATGCTTGGTTCGTGCTAGCTCTGCTAGCTAGCTGCGTGTGGACGCTAGTTCTACTTGCTAGATGGGCGTGCGTGCATTGCTGCCGTCATGGGTAAAAGACAGTACACGCACATTATTTCTTACATACTCCCTCTAACTTGTATTAATTAGTTGACTTAAATTTATCTAGATACAATTATATCTAGTTAAGTTTAAGTTTTTGTGCTAAATATATTTGTATCTAGACAAATTTGAGTCAACTAATATGAGTTGGAAGGAGTAGTTTTTTTCATGACCAGAAAAGGCAATACATTTAGTAAAAAAAGCTAGTTTAATCACATTTTGTAAAAGTGGTTCGAAACCTAAATTATCCCTTTACACAAAATGGTTAAATAGGTTCGAATCCAAAAAATAAATGGTTAACCTAATCCCATCGTTAATTGCTGGGACACGCGTCTTCTTCTTCATCGCAGCCCGGCTCTGCCGCTTGCAACTCGGTCGCCCTCTTCTTCTTCGCGGCCCGCTCTGCGGCGTGCAGCTCGGCCGCCCTCTTCTTCTTCGCGGCCCGCTCTGCAGCTCGGCCGCCCTCTTCTTCTTCGCGGCCCGCTCTGCAGCTTGGATCGCGGCCCGCTCTGCAGCTTGGATCTCGGAGACTGTCTACCTGCTTTTATATGTTGACGACATAGTACTCACGGCTTCATCCGAGCAGCTACTTCGGCAAACTATCATGGCTCTTGAGCGCGAGTTCTCCTTCATGGATCTTGGTGCACTACACTATTTTCTGGGAGTTGCTGTTACTCGCTCCTCTGATGGCATGTTCCTCTCACAGCGACAGTACATCCTCGACGTCCTCGAGCGTGCAGGTATGAGCGAGTGCAACCCTTGCTCCACTCATGTCGATACACAGTCCAAGCTTGGAGCTGATGGCGATTCCGTTGCTGACCCATCCACCTATCGGAGCCTGGTGGGAGCCCTCCAATACTTGTCATTCAGCGGACCGGATGTTGCCTATGTCGTTCAACAGGTATGCTTATACATGCACGATCCCCATGAGCCGCACCTCAATGCGGTTAAGCGGATTCTCCGGTATCTTCGCGGCACCATCGACTATGGCCTACAACTACATCGATCGTCGCCGACATCGCTTACTGCATACACTGATGCTGACTGGGCTGGCTGCCCCGACACACGCAAGTCCACCTCAGGCTACGGAGTATTCCTTGGCGACAATCTGATCTCTTGGTCCTCTAAACGCCAGCAAACTGTGTCCCGATCGAGTGCGGAAGCAGAATACCGAGGAGTTGCCAACGCCGTTGCTGAGGCATGCTGGTTACGTCAGCTCTTGTCCGAGCTACATCGTCCCCTTCATCGAGCTACGGTGATCTACTGTGACAACATATCTGCGGTCGACCTATCGACGAACCCGGTTCAACATCAACGTACCAAGCATGTGGATATTGATCTTCATTTTGTCCGCGAGAGAGTTGCTTTTGGAGATGTTCGTATTCTCCATGTCCCAACATCTTTACAGTATGCAAATATCTTCACCAAAGGGTTGCCATCGACGGTATACACTGAGTTCCGCTCCAGTCTGAACGTCCGCCCTGCTTCCGCTCCGACTGCGTGGGGTGTTAGACGTGTACGTATAGGACACGTCTACCGGCCGTATAGTTTTCAAATTGTAATCTCTAGCTAGCTTGGCAACCAAATCTTCTTGTACTATTTATAATTCCCGCCGTGGGACAAATCAATCAAGTGCAACAATTATATTTGCCTTCACCAAGGATACTAACATGGCATGAAATTTTAAACCCAAACGCACAACATGAGTTGAAAAAGAAAATAACAACGACATATTTTTTAATTCGATAGTAAGTCATTTCATATATGGGTAGGAAGATTTAAAATCACACTATGAACACTATATCTTGTAGAAACTTTTTTAAAAATAAAATGTTTGACGGTATTAACATGAGCCCCGATACAGGTAATAGCTTCCCATATGTGTCCGTGGTGGTCGTGCATGTCAAAACACGTTATGCTTTCATGGCAGGTCGCCGCCGAGTCGTCTGATCTAGTTCTATGGCTCCTGCTGGAATTTAGCGATCAATCCAATTCAAAGTGGTCTATGTGTATGTGGTCGTAGATGTCAAAACACAAAAGTAGGATTTTTTTTGCATGAGCAAAATCTCCGCCTCAGCAAGCATGTGGGTCATTTGAGCCAATGTACATGTAACATATTATCTTCTTGTTTTTTTTAATCCTATATATCCATATACGGCCAAAGCTCAGCCCAAAGCCCAGAAAAGCACAAAACATGGGAAACTTAGAAATTTCAAAACAAATGTGACATTTCATTGTTATATTTTGAAATAGATTGATGCGGCGGCGCCGGTGAGAAGAAGCATGGCGTTTGAAGGCATTAACAGGAGCCCATGCACCTGCCCGGATGATTTCTCATGCGCTCGTGGTGCAGCTCGCGGGCGAGTCCTTCCATGCATGGCTCGTGATGGAGTTCGAGGATGAATCTGACTCGGAGTGGTATGTGTGTCTGTCGTTGTGGTTTTCGAAACGCATTGCATCGTGGGGTTGAGCCATGGAAATACATTTGCGTCGATAGACGTGGGAAAAAATGTGCAAAAAAAAATCCAGCTCACGAGCATGTCAGTTATTTTTTTAATATTTCCTCTGACCCATATTAGTTGATTTGGATTTGTTAAAATTTATATGAACCTATATACTCCCTCTGTTCGGGATTATAGGTCCTACACGCATACCTAGGTTGTTAATTTGACCAACAAAATATAACTTATATATTACAAAAATTATACCATTAGAAAATATAATCTCTAAGGTATCTAATGGTATAATTTTTATACTATAATATGTATATTTTGTTGTTTAAATTGGCAACTTAGTTATTCGCGCGGGACTTATAATCCCAAACGGAGGTAGTACTAAATAGTGTCTAGATTCATCTAAACCTAGACAAAATCCAAATCAACTAATATGGATCGAAGGCAGTAGAACATATAAAATCCAATGTACTTGTAACATATACTTGTAAATTTTTGCTTCACTCTAGCCATATCTCTGCCCGAAGCTCACCCGTAAAGTTCGGAAAATCCTGAAACACCCGGAACTTTGAATTTTTGAAGCAAATGCGACGATCATTGTTTCATTTGAAATGATTACTTTTAAAAAAATACTCCATCCATTTTAAAATATAAGATGCTTTAGCTTTGCGAAGCAAATGTATCTAGGCTACTTTTAGTATGTAGGTTCACGCATGTTTAAAGTGAATCTACACACTAAAAGATGTCTATATATTTTTTTTTACAAATCTAAAACATTTTATATTTTGAAACGGAAGGAGTACGAAATAGATGCAGGGTTGTTGGTGGGAAGAAGCATGGATTGTTGAATTTGGATTTATCGATCAGTGAATCATTGTGGTTAGAATACCCGCAGAAAAAAATGATCGTGGTTAGTACTTCTGCCAGCCGAACCAGGACAAAAGTGAACGCTCGCTCACGTCGCGTGCCGCAGCAGTGCATGGGGCCGGGGGCAGCAAAAAAGCAGGAGCAGAACCTGCCATTTTCACCAACCCTGGTATCCGGCTGACGTACTCCACCGCGGCCGGCTCCCCCCCCGGCAGCAGTACTCCGGCATCTGCAGCTGTCTCTTCTGCCCAAAGCCGCGCCTTTTTCCAGTGCAATGAATGGATGGATGAACAAGAGTTCTCTGATTTGCTCTTCTGCCTGTTACCATGTGCATGTGAACTAACCGTCCCGCTGCGAGTGCTCCAAAATTACTAGCCGTGTTGCAAATCGGTTTTTGGTATATATACACAACAGAGCGTATTTCTGGTACAATAGTAATTCCGTAGATTTAAGGCATGTTTGATTCAAAGGATTTGTAAAGAAAATTTGTAGGATTACATCTTATAGGAAATTTTTCTATGATGGTTGTTTGATTTGTAGGATTGATTCCTATAGAAAACTTTCCTAGGAAATTCTTTGCACTAGATTGCATAGGAAATCTAACATCCACCCAAAGCTCTTTCTTAGAATCCTTTGATGGAATCAAACAAACTTTGTTGCATGTGGGTTCCTATAGGATTGAAGTGGACATGACATTGCAATCATATGGTTTTCCTATTCCTTTGTTTTTCCTATCATATGAATCAAACAAGCCCTAAATGGTGCAACATCTAAATGGTCCTTCAAATCAGTGCTATATCCATAAAATTTCCCATACCATCCGAGGTGAAGAGCGCCTTTGTGGAAAATGATGTTGTTCAAGACGACATAAAAATTTAACTCCCATGTATGTTTTGTATACTCATACACACAATAGCTTCATAGTTGATCTGCTCTTGGGAGTTTAAGAGCTTTCTTGCTTGAGAGTTGTTTTTTCCATAAGCATTGTTTTTTATAAACGGGTTTGTTCTAGGCATTGTTGCTTGTGTGCATCTTGAGCTTTGAACTCTTTCTTCACTGATGTAACAACTATACATACTTCCACGGAGAATCAGTAAGAGGAATCAAGCCTCAATCTTCATATAACCAAACTGTAGTCCCTCCAGATTAAAAAAAAATAGCTACGTCATGAACAAAAGCACGGAAATTTAATAAAATTAAAATTTAGGGCATGTGGTGTTTTGGCTTTCAGGTGCAAATAAACCTATTACAAAAAATACATAAAATATAATATTTAAATTATCAAATAAATCTGAATAAAATTTTCATGTATACATCCAGACATTCGATGCCCGTTCACAAGTTTTCAGAAAGAATGAATATTTTATGTGGCTTGTGTAAAAAGGATAAAAACATGTTCATGAATAAACACGTTAGAGCACTGGAATTTGTCATTTTACATGGGACATCTAAAATATTTTTTTCACCCTCAAACTTGTTTACGAACATTTTGTGTCTGGATGTACATGCAACTATTATTTTCTATTTTTTTATCATTTTAAAATATATTTTCACATAATGGATTCATTTACACCCGTGAGCCTTAATTGATTTCCGATCTCAGCTAATGTCCTTGAAAAACCTTTTGATCTCTGCTAGACTGCTAGAACGTCCACCTACGAGTTAAAAAAGAACGTCCACCTGAAAAAAAAAGAATTCCCACCTACGAGTTATATTTGTTCTTTTTGTGCTAGTTTATATGTATATTTGTTTGTCTAGGTTTCGGCTTTGGTAGCAATTTTTTGCTTTCAGTTTTTTATCATCACGAAGAATTGTACATATGGTTAGCTCAATTTTTCAACCGTTTATGGTTACCGTTCTATTTCTTCTCAACATCTCTACACCGTGTCCCCAAATCAACCCGCGCCCCAAAGCGTATCCCAACGGGCTTTTGTGGTGTTGGACAAAAAAGTCCGCACCGACAGCTCCCAACTGCCCGAAGGCTGTTTGGGCAGCCCACCAATCTGTCCAACACTCCCATGCCGGTCCCAACCCACAGGGAGTGTGCAGGGGAGGTCGGCAACGCGCGCCATGTTGGATCGCCCGCACGGCCCCCATTGTCAACAACTCAATGGAACCCTATACCCCCTCTATTTTCCGCTGCTATTCCACCGCCCATTTCTCCTGCCTTCCATCTCCTCCTGCCGCTCTGGTTCCTGCCAGTCCACGCCATTGCCACCACCACCAACGTCCCGTGTTTCGCCACCGTCCAATGCCGCAACTCCAAAAGCTGTGCAACTACACAATAAAGATAATTTTTATAATGGAAATTGTTCGTTTGTAAGCCATGGATTTGACCCACTTTGACTATTACTATTTTTTAAAATGTAGATTCTGAAATGCATAAGTATGTCTATAAAGTAATTAACATGGACTTCGGTGATGTGGTGACCTAACAGGTTCTGAAAAAATATTTCTTTGCTATTTTTGGCGTAAAAATAGAAAAAGGCGAGAAATTAGGACCAATTCTAGAAGACAGTGCACATGTGAACAAAAATCCCCGTAGGTTTTTGTGGCCACAAGGAAAAGCTGGGCCAGAGTAAAGGAGGAGAATTGTTATAGCCTTGACAGCGAACCTAAGAACCCGCAATTCGTATGGATATGAAACGAATTTTGTATTAACTAATATGATTGAACTCTTAATAGATATTATTGCTATTACAATGGATGCTTAAAAGTTCTTGCAACAATTCATGCGGCGTCGTGTAAATCTCACGCATTTGCTATCTTATAACCTCTAGAGGTCTTGGTAACTAACAGTTATCTGGACTCTGAATGGATTTTAACAAATTATTTCAAAGTTTTGAAACTATATGTGGAATAATGATTTTGTGTTTTTCTTCATAAAATAGCTCATGATTTTCATGCTATTTTTGAACAAAAAATATTGCCTCTCCAATCATTTTCAATTATAAATTCTGGTATTAGATAGCCTTAGTGTGACACAATTCATTTCTTTTCCCCTGCCATATTTCCATGGCAACCTGATTTTTGTAATAGCTCCCCTGATTTTCTGAGGTTTTTCTTCATATAACCAAACTGTAGTCCCTCTAGATTTTTTTTAAAAAAATAGCTACGTTATGAACAAAAGCACGAAATTTAATAAATGTAAAATTTAGGAAATGTGATCAATCATGGCAAAATCCGCAAAATATTCTCATTTACTCTATATCTAGAAAGTAAAAAAAAACTAAGCTACAACATGGTAGAGGAAACATGAAATGTGTCCATGCTTCTAGATAAAGATCCGTAGCCTTGGAAAAAACCTGGAAAATCAGGGGAGCTCTTTTATTACAAAAATCAGGTTTCCATGGAAGTATGGCATGGGGAACATAAATGAATTGTGTCAAACTAATTAAGGGTATCTAATACTAGAATTTATAGTGGAAAATGATTGGAGAGAAAATAAATTTTGCTCAAAAATAGCATGAAAATAATGAGCTATTTTACGAAGAAAAACACAAAATCTTTATTCCACATATAGTTTCAAAACTTTGAAATAATTCGTTAAAAGTCGTCCAGCGTCCAGATAATTATCGGTTACCAAGACCTAATAAAATTGCATATGCATGAGATTTACATGGGCATGCATTGTTGCAAGAACTTTTGAGCATCCATTGTAACAGCAATAATATCTATTAAAAGGTCAATTATATTAGTCATTACAAAATTCTATTAGGCCATACAAAATTGCTGGTTCTTAGGTTCGCTGTCATGGCTATAACAACCATCCTCCTTTACCCCGGCCTAGGACTAGTTGAACATTTATTCAGCTTTTCCTTGTGGCCACAAAAACGTACGGGGATTTTTGTTCACATGTGCACTGTCGTCAAGAATTGGCCCTAGCTCCTCGCCTTTTAGCATTTTTACGCCAAAAATGGATAAGAAAGAGTCTGTCAGAACCTTTAGGTCACCACATCACTGAAGTCCATGTTAATTACTTACAGACAGATTTATGCATTTCACAATCTACATTTTTTAATAAAATAGTAATAGTCAAAGTGGGTCAAGGTAGCAACCATGGCTTACAAACGAACAATTTCCATTATAAGAATTAGCTTTATTGTGCAATTGTGCGGCTTTTGGAGCTGCAGCATTGGACGGTGGCGAAAGACGGGACATTGGTGGCGGCGGCGATGGCAACGGCGTGGTCTGGTGGGAACCAGAGTGGCAGGAGGAGATGGAAGGCAGGAGAAATGGGCGGTGGAATTTCAGTGGAAAATAGAAGGGTTACAGTGTTCCATTGAGTCGTTGACAATGGGGGGCGCGCGTTGTTGGCCACCCAGCACACTCCGTGTGGGTTGTCACCGGCACGGGAGTGCTGGACAAATTGGTGGGCTGACCAAGCTGTTGGGAGCTGCCGGTGCAGGTATTTTTTGTCTGGCACCACAAAAGCCCGCTGGGGGCCGCTTTGTGGCGCGGCATAGAGATGCTCTGAGAAGAAAAAGAAAGACAATAAACGGTTCAAAATTTGAGCTAACCATATGTACAATTCATAGTGGTGATAAAAAACTGAAAGCAAGATTGCAACCAAACCAAAACACAGAAAAAAAATATACATATAAACTAGTACGAAAGGAACAAATATAACTCGCATGTGGATATTCTTTTTCTTTCAGGTGGACATTCTTTTTTAAGTCGCAGGTGGACGTTCTAGCAGTCTAGCCGAGATCAAAAGCTTATTCAAGGAAATTAGCCGAGATCAAAAGCTAGTACACGTATAAACTAGTAGTACCAAAAGAACAAATTTATCTCGCATGTATACCGTATACTTCTTTTGGTCCGGTTTATTAGGTACGCACGTAGTTTAAAAATAACTTTGACCATAATTTTGATCAATAAATTTTACATAATATGTCATAAAAATTATATCATTGAATTCATTTTCAAAAGTAGTTTCCAACGATATATTTTTTAAGGCATATATTGTATATTTTATTGGTTAAAATTGATGGTCAAAGTTTTTTTAAACTAAGTGCATGTCTAATAAACTGGAGCGAAGAGAGTACCTATAAACTAGTACTCCCTCCGTCTCAAAATAAATGTTTTAGATTTGTTAAAATATAAATGAATTTATATGCTAAATAGTGTCTAGAGTAATCTACATTTTAATAAATCCAAGACATATATGAGAGTACTACTATCAAAAGAACAAATGTAACTCCCAGACGCTTGATCACGTACACGGCACACGCGCACAGGTAGCCATGGTCACGCACAGGCAGGCAAGGAATGGCACAGCAGGAGGCAGCGTGCAGCATTGGAGCGGCAGGAGTTCCCAGCTGCCACTTCCACCAAACCGGCAACCCAGCCGCGTGAAGACCCCACTGTAGCAGCGGCAGGCACTGTAGGTCCAGAAAAGACTGCGAATATATTTTTTAAAAATACTCCCTTCGTTTTTTAGACTTAAGATGTCCTCGTTTTACGTGTTTTTTCTTTGACAAAAATTACTCTAAATATGTAAAGAGTTTTGGTATAAAACTAGTATCACTGGAAAGTATTTTTCAATACGAATCCAACGATACTAATTATATACAATATAATTAAGATTTTGTTGCTCAATTCTTTTCGATCAAACTTTGCTTTGGAAAACGTGTGCGTCTTAAACCCTGAAACGGAGGTAGTATCGTTTATGTATTTTACCAAATTTCACAAATATTATGGCGAAAAATAATTTTCGGAAATGTACTTCATTGTTCAGGAGTTACATGGGAAATCCAGAAGAAACGATGGGCTCGACCAATGCTGAAATCAGAATAAACAAGATCTCAAGGCTTCTCCATTCTGACAATGAACTTATAGATGACTCGAATTTCCAGCGATGGGCTTGCAATTTTACATTACTGTATTCAAGGCCATTAGGTTCACAATCTTGCTATTAGGCATCAACAACAAACTTTGTCCATGCAACCGATGAGAGCAAAATGTTAACTCATGTTCAAAACTACCAGAGTAAACCAGATTAATGTAACCTTGATCAATTACTTTTTCCCTTTCCTCCAAAAATGACTTTCAATCTGATGGATGAATTAAAAGGAGCTTTTGAACGATTTCCTAGCTAGTAGCCAGCTCTTGTTCTTCACGAATCCCCTGTCACATTAGATGATATCACCGGGCAAAAAGTTACTGCACGCACCATGTTCATAACAAAGCCTAATCAGCCATGTAAAACGAAAGCTGGCCATGCATCAAGTATTGGAGGTATTGACTATTGAGATAACTAATGCCAGATGTCAAAGTTATAACTACAAAGAGGGCACCTCAAAAGGTGGTTTCTATCTCAAATGGTTAGCTTATGCATGTACTCCATCCGTTTTAAAATATAAGATGTTTTAGATTTATGAATAAAATGTATCTAGACTACTTTTAGTATGTAGATTTACTCAGGACTTCTTTTAGTGTGTAGATTCGCTCTAAACCTGAGTAAATCTACACACTAAAAGTAGTCTAGATACATTTGCTTTACAAAGTTAAAACATCTTATATTTTAACACGGCGACAGTAGTGGTCGTTATGTGGTCCAAGCATCTCGATGTAATTTTTATTATGTTTGGGGTGTTTTGTACTTCTTGTGAACTAATGAAATAGATCTGAATCTTTTTTCGCAAAAAAAATACTCCCTTCGATCCAAATTAGTTGACTCACATTTGTCTACATTCAGATATATCTAGTACTAAAACATATCTAAATACATTTAAATCTAAACAAATCTGAATCAATTAATTTGGATCGAAGAGAGTAGCGTCGTAATCTCTAAAGTTAGAGTGTTTGCATCCGAATTGCAATTCGAGGTGCGCAGTTTGTTGCTAGCATCTTCTCATTAAACAGCCATTCTCCTTTCTAGAGCTGATAATAACATACGGGTGTGTCTAATACAAACTGTGTGCAAGCATCACATCCCCTAAAGATAACATTGTACTCCTACTATATGTTCATCAGATAATTTTGATCCCCTGTGCAACTGTCATCCCAAACAAAATTGGTTCTAATTCGTCTCCTTTCTCACTCGATTTATACGCCGGAAACGCAGAGTATTTTCCCATGTTAGGCTACGCCACCACATCGTCGAGGTCCTTGAGGAACTCGTGCACCAGCTGACGCTCCGCCGGCGGCAGGTCGGTCCGGAGATCGCTCATCTGCGGGCCTGGGATGAGGCTCTCCGAGAAGTCGGGCGCTTGCAGGTCCGGGAAGTCGTCGAGGAGGTCCACGGGCTGTTCTTGCTCCAAGTTTGTCGTGGCCGCCGCCGCCGCCGTGTCATATGCCCTTGCGGCCTCCTCAGCGGTGTCGAAGCTTCCCAGGGACCGCGCGGATTTTCCCTTCGAGTCCCAGATCCGGGCGGCGTACTTGCCGCTCAGCTGCCTGTGCACGCCGGGGAACTCGGTCCGGGCGTCGGGCCTGACCGCCGCCGGCTTCTTTACCTTCATCTTGACGACGTTCCCCGTCAACTCGCCGCTTGGGTTGAAGTTGGTCACCGCCGTCGCGCCGTCCAGCTCGATGGCCGCGGAATCGTACGCTCGAGCGGCCTCCTCCGCGGTGTGGAAGGAGCCGAGCCACCGCGCAAACGGCACGACCCCCTTCGAGCGTCTTATCTGCGCCCCGTACTTGCCGCTTACTGTCCGGTGGACGCCGCGGAACTCGGTCCGCGCTTCCGGCCGCCGCGCCGCCTTTTTCTTCTTCCTCGTTGACTCGCCGCCCAGCTTGTTCCCGGTGGCCTCCTCGGCAGTGCTGGAGGTTCCGGCACACTGCTCCTTGGAGGGAACGTCCACGCCCTCGCGCAGATTCCTCCTGCTGCTACCCACAGATTCTGCTTCCTCCTCCTCCTCCTCCTCCGCCTCCATCACGTCCACGCCCGCGCGCAGGCCCTGGTCTTGGACGCTCTCCGGCGTTACCACCGCCACTGAACTGGACTTGGCAGGCCGCCGCAAGAGCCGACAAGAGGCTGAAAAGCGCGAGCTTTTGGGGGGTTTAGGGAGGCAGAGGAGGAGCCGAGGAGGTCGAGGATCTGAGTTCTGACTTCCACTTTGGGAGCGGTCGTGGCTTCGTGCGGAGTGGCCTTCATCGTTTTTTTTTTTCATCCGTGCAGTGTCGAAGATTTCGTGTCCCAGGCTCGCCTCCACAGCTGTCATGTTGCTAGCTTGTGACATTTTATTTGCCCTAACCCTCGTCTATTTATTGTGCCAAATGTTAGTGTTCCTTCTACGTATTTTTTTTAACACCAAGCACAACATAAGACATCAGTGTACCCATATCAGAACAAGAAAAACAACCATTCTCTCCGATCCGATTTACTTATGTAGGTCTAGATATATCTTTTTTGAACTATTTTGTTGTGACATTTCTTTTGCACTAACCCTGGTTGATTCATTGTGCCTAATGTTACTGTTTGAGTATTTTATTCTCAACACGACGCACAATTTAAGACACGCACACCCCACAAGCAAAACAACTACTCCCTCCGATTAAGATTCAGACAAAATATTGTCTAAATTTGGTCATATTCAATAAAGTGCGACAACTAATTTGAATCAGAGGAGTACTTAAAGATGTGAGTCGGTGAGCTTCAAGATTGAAGCGGTAGCCACATACATCATACCATTAGTGCGATCACCAGGTTCCATCGAAAGAAAATTCCACATTAAATGAGATACATAACCATGAAATTCGGGATCTCGCCATTATTTTACATGAAGAAATGTATCGACCTCAACCTCTAGCCATAGGTGAGCATTTGGGGCGAAAACATGATAGAAGTCGGGTGACGCGGAGAAGAGCATTGAGCAAGGTGGAGATGGTGCCTAGGGGATAACGACGGAGGCAAAATCTAATGTTTGGGGTTTAAAATGTGGGTGTCATAGTGGAGTGCATGGCTCATGTAGTAGAGCTATTGTCGGTAGGGGTTGGGTCATGATAGGACGAGCATCAAGGTATACACATTGATAGCAAAGAGGGGATCAATTGTGTCGGTTTTCACGGAAGTATTTCTCCCAGTTTAATATCGAATCCCAACAAAGAGATTTGGCGAGTGTTTATCTGCGGCATTTCTATCACACCTAAGGTGTCACATTGTCTTGAGTGAATTGACCGCAAATGTCGAGGTGGAAAACGTGAGATTGGATTGTTTGTTCAAAGAGTGGTGAAGCATAACTGAAATGTAAATTGCATTAAAGTAAAAGAATGATTGGTTGATGTTAGAAGCTTCCTGCAAAAGAAAGATTAGGCGTTGAGAGAATCAATTTAGGGTGATAGTGAGTGTGCTAGGTGGAAGAGTGAGTGTGCCATCTAGGGCCTCATGGCTCCCCTCATTGACTTCCGATGCTCACGATCTTCCATCCGATTCTTTAGGTGTATTTTTCCTTGAATTAATTGAGTTTCGAAAGATCCTTGAAACTTCAAAATTCGATACAAATATTTCTCTGCCTCCTATAATTAAATACCAATGAAAGTTTTTTTTGGAAGAAACCCCTATAAATCATCTATATGAAGTTAAATAATGCTATAACAATGTAAATAACCATATAAACTAGAGCGATATGATGCAAATATGATGATACAAAATGCATGCATGACCTGCTAGGGTTTCAGCAATAGGCACCGCCACTTGTGAACCCATTCAGCACTCTGCAGCCTTAATTCCCACCGTTTATAAAAGGGGAAATATGGACCGCCGAATGGTAAGTCCTGACATATCATCTATCAACTCACGTCTTACACTTCACATTCAGTATCCTATCAGGACATCATCTGAGCCACCTTCAAAACACCATTGATGAGATAGATTTCCACCTTGAGATCGTCGAGCATGCGCCGGAAAACTACAAACACAAATTGTGAAAATTAGCTCATTAGAAGCCCATCCAAGATTGTTGTAGACCCAACAAATTAGTAGTTCCCAATCGCGGGTGGAGTGAAATTCAACAAAACAACAGTAACTAAAAGAATAAAAAGAGCATTTATTAAATCATTTAAGTTATACAAGAATTCCTGAACCCAAGAATTAAAAATGACATCTACATCCCTGCGGTTACGCAACCTTGCCACAGTACCTCACTCTACTCATCTTGAACTCAATTTTTCTCTGGTTCTCCCTCACGACCCCGGTATCCGGTATGTGTTCAATTGTCGAACCAATGATGCTTGTCCCCTTAACTCTTTACCCATTCACGAAATGTTAGATTATGGTTCTAGCTTCATGTACAATTTATTTATTTTACAATTTTAGGTCTTACAATGCCGAAAGTCCAATATTGTGAAAAGAAATAAAAGAAAACTAAGATAATCAACTCATTGGGTCGTAAGAAGGTGGTTTGATAATTGTTGAGGAAATCAAACTAGTAGGAAATACTACTTGTTATATTTTGCTACTCTTTTAGTCTTTCTATTGTAATATAACTAGATGGTAACTTTTAGCATTTTGCAAGTGAATTAGATACACAACATTTCTTGAAATGCGAACATATATTAGCCTAAGGGCCCATGACATCAATTTCCCTAGGGCCCTGGCTCAACTAGAGATGCTCTTAACCCATATACTGATTTTGCCTCTATCATCAAGGGTGACTTTCATTTATGCAGATGAGATCAGATTTTGGTACAACAAAAATTGGTGTGACAAGTTTTTTTTGTTGTTCTTCACAAAACTATGTACATATTGAATTGCAGAGGGAAAAAATGGTGCACAATAAAGCCATATCAAACCTAAAAGGTGAAGCTATTGAGTGTTGGGACACCTATATGTACCAGATATCAGGGTTATGAATTAACAAACCAACAAGGGAAGCGGCGTGACTTATCCCTCTCTCTTCAAAATTTTGAATTCAAAAGATGCAAACTGTTCTAAAAATATTACAACGATGTAGCTAATTGTGTTCTATCATAATGTAAAATTTCAGCTCAAAATAGTTTGTATTCTAGGCTCAGAGAAAATAGCAAATTGAGTTTTTGTTGTCGGTGAACAGTGTTAAACAGAAAAACGAAAATTTTCATTTTCTTATTTTGTTCGATTTTGTCTTTTTCTAAGCCCAAAATACGTAATATTTTGAGCTGAAAAACTAAACGCTGGTACATTTCATGGTAGCTACATGGAGGAATTTTTTTTAGATTATTTTTGGAAACATGTGAATTAAAATTTTCGGAATTTTGGTAAAACAAAACTACATGGGCTACCTGGAGCCGGGGTTCCATCCGGCTTATTTGAACCAACAAGGTGGTTTATATAAGAAATTGATATTTTGTGTCTCCTATTTTTTTAATAGTTCAAGGCAACATTCGAGCCAGCTAAAATTAGAATGTTCATTTTATCATCCAGGCATCCAGCTCTATGGTTCTATCCTGAGTCCAGCAATTGCTCCATCTCAATATATATGTATATATACTGCACGAAAAAGTGGAATATTTATGAAATATGCACTTAGGAATGATTCTCTCCGTACCGGTCGAATTAACATGGCCCTAATATGTTAGTACGTTCTACTTAGACTGTTCAGCTTGTGAATACGTTCATATTGACTGTTCTCTATTCAGTGATCAAAGAAAAGACATGGTAATTCTCCTTTATGGAGTGGCTAATGACCAAGCACATTATGGTCGCAGAGAGATCCACTATCAAACAATGACCACTGATAATAACAAGCATAGCTTAGCTTGGCGACTGTAAAAAAACACAGCTCAGCCTGTAACTTTTTTCTTGCATATATGGATGTGCAATCACTCATAATGTGGAAACATAACATCAGTTGTACCAACATTACAGCTGAATATATATCCATGTTTTCCTTGTAGACACGAAAACTTTAGGATTTATGTTCACCTTGTGTAGCACGAACGAAAAAACTTGCAGTAGTGCAGTATTTAATCAATTCAAAATAGAAATCAAATAAGACCCGACTTCTACCAAGTTGCAGATCCATTGCATTAGCATGGAATCCAGTTTGTACTGGTCAATTCAACAGTTGGAACGAAAGATCTATTGGAATAAATGGGCCTCTATAAGAATTGGCCCCATATAAATTTTAGAAATTGAAGAGAAGTCAAGAGGGTGGAGGCTGTGGAAGTTTAGTCCCATATTGCGAAGGGAGCAAGATTATGACCTGCTTATAAGGGGGCATCTTATGGTGAGACTAGTTGGAAAGACTAGAGAGAGTTATGCTAAGTGTACATCACACGCGCGCTCGCTCGCATTTCGCATTTATTCGCGTTTAATTACGCGTGACTTGTGGCTTTGGCGAGACGAGCGCGATCGTGGCCTGTTAAATTGCATCTCTTTTTAATCTTTTGGCGATGAGAGTTAGGAGATTGCTCGTGATGGAGATATACCAGGGGCGGATCCTGAAATATAGGTGGAACGTCCTGCGTGGGGGTTATCCTTTCGAGTCTATAAGAGGAAGAGGCCCCTCTCGATAGAAGACACTAGATACACAAAACCCTACTCCGTTCTCTTCTGCAGCCGCCACCGATCTTTGCCGATCCTTTCCCTGCCGTGCCGCGGGGAGAGGAAAGCAGTAGTCTCCGGACTTTCCCCGGCATTTGGCGTCCCGCACGAGGGAGCCGGGCGATAAAGTTTCTGGGCAGTGCTTCGCACGACTGCTTCTTCTTCATCGACTGCATCGACCGTATGCTTCATCTTACCCAACTGTTCTTCATCAACGTTCGTCTGCATCACTGTAAGAAATCAATCTCGTGATCCTCTCTTTCGTGTTCTAGAAGGGGGTTTGAGATCCATGTCGATCTACTGTGCCATGTTAGATTTCATGTTCATAATCACATGTGTAAATTATTAGATCTATCTTTGTTGTCACACAAATTCGGAATTATTTTAATTCTATTGCATGCTGTATTTCCAACAGTCCAGAAACTTTATCACTGTGCAATGGCTGGACCTAGCGATGTGATGAAACCTGAGAGGTTTGGGGATGAGAACTTTAAGAGATGGCAGACCCGTATGAAGATTTGGCTCATGAGCCAGAACTTGTGGTGGGTGATTTCCTCCACGGTTGAAAGGCCACTCACGCAGGAACAGCAGCGTGACTGGGAGGTGTCTTCGGACACTACCATGGGCTGCCTGCTCCCCCTCATGACCGACCAGCTTTGTTACATTTACATGAACTATGTCAGTCCTGCCCTTGTGTGGGAAGCTCTCCACATAAAGTATGGAGAGTCGGATGCTGGGCGTGAGCTGTATGTGAATGAGCTGTATCACGATTTTAAGATGACCGATAATAATTCGGTTGTGACGCAAGCTCATGAGATCTAGCTTCTGGTGGGGGAACTCGCCGGTTTTGGAGTCGTTCTGCCTGACAAGTTTGTGGTGGGAGGGCAAGTTACCTCCATCATGGAGGAGCTTTGCCACTACACTCAAACATAGGAGGGAGGTGATGACTGTTGAAAGTCTCATCGCCACTCTTGATGTTGTGGAAAAGGCCAGGGCGAAAGACGTCGAGAAAAACCCACCTCATCCGACTCCCAATGCCAATGTTGTGCACAATGGGGCTGGCGGCTCTGGGAGAAAGAAATTCAAGAACAAAGGAAAGGCAAAACAAACCAGTGGCTTTAAGAAAAAGAAGAACAAGGAAAAGGGTGACTTCAGCTGCTTTATGTGTGGCGAACCTGGGCACATAGCCAGGAAGTGTCGCATGAGCAAAGGCAGGAAGGAAGGTGCTCAGCAATCTGCGAATGTCACCGTTAGCGAGGCAGGTGGAGGATCTGGGTACGTACCTAGTGTCCTTATTGCATGTCAATCTACTGATTGGTGGATAGATACTGGAGCTAATGTACATGTTTGTGCTGACTACAACTTGTTTTCTTCTTATCAGGCTTGCAGCAGTTCCACCGTCGTGATGGGAAACGACACTTGGGCAGATGTACGTGGGATCGATAGAGTTGACCTAAGACTTACTTCAGGGAAGACTCTATCGTTGAAGAACGTACAAAATGTCCCAGAAATAAATAGGAACCTGTTGTCTGGCTCGCTGATGTGTCGTGATGGCTACAAGCTAGTCTTCGAGTCAAATAAATTTATTATTTCGAAATTTAGTTTGTTTATTGGAAAAGGCTATAACAACGGAGGCTTGTTCCGCCTTTCCATTCTAGATGATTGTAATATCATAAACAATTTATCGTACTCTTTGTACTCTGGAAATCATGTTGGAGATGCTGCTGTTTGGCACTCTCGTTTATGTCATTAATTTTGATCGCATTGTTCGGTTGTGCAAGCTTAATTTAATTCCAAACTTTTCCATAATCTGTGGATCTAAGTGTCAGTCTTGTGTGCAAGCAAAGCAACTCCGAAAGCCTTTCAAGCCAATCGGGGAGAAAAGGCTGTCACCCCTAGATTTAATACATTCAGATTTGTGTGAAATGAATGGAGTATTGACTAAGGCAGGGAAAAGGTATATGATGACTTTGATAGATGATGCGACTAAGTGGTGTTATATTTACCTAGTAAAATCGAAAGATGAGGCTCTGAGTTGCTTTAAGATTTATAAGACCGAAGTAGAAAACCAACTAGAGAAGAAAATCAAACGTCTAAGGTCGGATAGAGGAGGAGAGTATGTATCTCACGAGTTCACTCAATTCTGTGCGGAACATGGAATTATACATGAAGTAACCCCTCCCTACTCGCCTCAATCTAATGGAGTGGCAGAAAGGAAAAACCGAACACTTACGGACTTGATGAATGCCATGTTGGACAGTTCCGGTTTAACTAAGTCATGGTGGGGGGAGGCTGCTTTTGCGGCATGTTATACTCTCAATAGAGTTCCCTCATCAAAAGGAGAAATAGCTCCGTATGAAGGATGGAAGGGACATAAACCAACTCTTTGTTTCTTGCATGCATGGGGCTGTTTGGCCAAGGTTAATGTACCAGCATGCAAGAAGCGAAAATTGGGACCTAAAACTGTTGATTGTGTCTTCCTAGGTTATGCACATAACAGCAATGCATACAGATTCTTGGTTATAAAATCCGAGATTCAAGATGTACACACTAACACTATGATTGAATCTTGGGATGCTACTTTCTTTGAGACAATCTTTCCCATGAAGGAAATTTTGGCATCCACTAGTCACCCTACTCTACAAGTAGAACCTGAACCCGAACACACACCTCTGGTAGTTCCTGAAATTTTCAATGAGGAGAATGACAGTGAAGTGGCTCCGAGAAGAAGAGACAACGGACCAAAAGGTCTTTTGGAGATGACTTCACTGTGTATCTCGTGGATGACGTTCGCAGAACTCTAGCAGAAGCATATGCATCCTTGGATGCAGATGATTGGAAGGAGTCTGTTCGATGTGAAATGGATTCCATTCTCACTAACGGAACATGGGAAATATGTCCACGACCAATGGGTTGCAAACCTATTGGATGCAAATGGATATTCAAAAAGAAGCTACGACCAGATGTCTCCATTGAAAAGTATAAAGCTAGGCTCGTGGCCAAGGGTTTTACCCAAAAGGAAGGAGAGGATTTCTTTGATACCTACTCACCTGTTGCTAGGATGACTACAATTCGAGTGCTAATTGCACTTGCTGCTTCTCATAATTTTTTAGTCCATCAAATGGATGTGAAGACAACTTTCCTAAATGGAGAGCTCGATGAGAAAATTTATATGCATCAACCCGATGGTTTTGTAGCAACCGGGCAAGATAACATGGTGTGTAGATTAAAGAAATCGCTATATGGTCTCAAGCAAGACCCAAAGCAATGGCATGAAAAGTTTGACAATACTCTGACTTCAGCAGGCTTTCTGGTGAATGAAGGAGACAAATGTGTGTACTATAAATATGGTGGGGGTAAGGGTGTAATCCTATGTTTATACATTGATGATATATTAATTTTTGGGACGGGTATGGATGTCATTAATGATGTTAAGTCCTTTCTATCTCAAAATTTTGACATGAAGGATTTGGGGAGAGGCAGATGTTATTCTTAACATAAAGCTGAATAAGGATGAGAATGGGATTATCTTAAGTCAATCCCATTATGTGGAGAAAATTCTGAGTCACTTTGGTCTTGAGGACTTCAGAACATCTCCAACTCCTTATGACCCTAGTCTAAAGCTCCGAAAGAACAGAGGACAAGGGGTTGATCAGCTACGATACTCTCAAATCGTAGGTTCTCTCATGTACCTTGCTGGTGCAACACGACCTGACATTTCATTTGTTGTAAGAAAACTGAGCCGGTTTAACTCGAATCCGGGAAATGATCATTGGACTGCACTGGAACGAGTAATGAGGTACTTGAGAGGAACCACAACATATGGACTTTACTATACAGGGTACTCAACAGTACTAGAAGGGTATAGTGGTGCTAATTGGATCTCAGATGCAGATGAGATCAAAGCAACAAGTGGATACATATTCACTTTTGGAGGTGCTGCAATCTCGTGGAGGTCTCGCAAACAGACCATCTTAACAAGGTCTACTATGGAGGCAGAACTTGTAGCACTTGACTCAACCACTGTAGAGGCAGAGTGGTTGCGAGAGCTCTTGAATGATTTGACAATGGTCGAAAAACCAATTCCGGCAATCCTTCTGAACTGTGATAACCAAACCGTGATAACTAAGGTTAAAAGTTCAAAGGATAATCTGAAATCATCAAGACATGTGAAACGGCGTATCAAATCCGTCAGGAACTTGAGGCACAAGGGAGTGATTGCCGTTGATTATATTAACACTACCAAAAACCTGGCGGATCCTTTTACAAAAGGGCTATCACGTGCGGTGATAGATGGAGCATCGAGGGAGATGGTCTTGATACCCACCTGAGTTGCACGCCAATAGAAACTCAACCTTAGTGATTAGAGATCCCGTGAATAAAGAAAGGGAAAAAACAAGTTGTTGGAGCAACAAGAGAGAGTACATATATATTTATCCATTTCCCGCTAAGATGAGTACTCTTAGTACTGCATGGGAGGGTGACTGTTAGTCTTAATGTGTTTTGAGGCTGAAATACTTCAGCAAGATACCGTCCTGCAAGATATTCTTGAAAATGAACACACCTATGTAAGCTTAACTGTGTGGTCGCAATACATGAGATTCGGGTGATCTCTAATGAGTTTATTAAAGGACTATGGAGCACGACCGTAATGCTCCAAACCTTAGACGTGGATTCATGCAGCCTAGTATCAACGATGGCTCCCGGTGAACCTCTTCTACACAAGACTGAAAATTCAAGGCTTTGTCCATTTTCTAGTTGTAAGAAGAGTGGATCCTGGAGTGCTAGGTATAGCTCAACCCGAGACGGTCTATACTACAAAGCTGGTATATAAAAGCCAGATGAGAACAAGTTGCAGACCTTGACTTCTTGGTGGGGATTGTTCGAATAAATGGGCATCTACAAGAATTGGGCCCATATAAATTTCAGAAATTGGAGAGAAGTCAAGGGGGTGGAGACTGTGGGAGCTTAGTCCTACATTGCCAAGGGAGCAAGATTTTGACCTGCTTATAAGGGGGCATCTCATGGTGAGACTAGTTGGAAAGACTAGACAGAGCTATGTTAAGTGTACACCACACGCGCACGCGCGCGCTCGCTCGCATTTCACATTTATTCGCGTTTAATTACGCGTGACTTGTGGCTTTGGCGAGGCGAGCGCGACCGTGGCCTGTTAAATTGCATCTCTTTTTAATCTTTTTGCCGAGCAGTTTACTTATATTATCCATCCGCGTCTGTCTTACGCACGACTCGAAGATAGACTTCCCGTTGAGGGGAGTTAGGAGATCGCTCGTGATGGAGATATACCAGAGGGCGGATCCTGGAATATAGGCGAAACGTGCTGCGTGGGGGTTATCCTTTCGAGTCTATAAGAGGAAGAGGTCCCTCTAGACAGAAGACACCAGACACACAAAACCCTACTCCGTTCTCTTCTGCAGCCGCCACCGATCTTCGTCGATCCTTTCCCTGCTGTGCCGCGGGGAGAGGAAACCAGTAGTCTCCGGACTTTCCCCGGTGTTTGGCGTCCAGCACGAGGGAGCGGGGCGATAAAGTTTCTGGACAGTGCTTCGCACGGCTGCTTCTTCTTCATCGACTGCATCGATCTCTGCTTCATCTTCCCTAACTGTTCTTCATCAACGTTCGTCTGCATCACTGTAAGAAACCAATCTCGTGATCCACTCTTTCGTGTTCTAGAAGGGGGTTTGAGATCCATGTCGATCTGCTGTGCCATGTTAGATTTCATGTTCATAATCACATGTGTAAATCTGTTAGATCTATCTTTGTTGTCACATAAATTCGAAATTATTTTAATCCTATTGCATGCTAAATTTCCAACAAGATCCTGTAGTGCTCAATTAATTCACAAATTACAATACAGATCTAATAAGAACCCGTCACCAAGTTAATGATCCAATTACATTAGCAATCCAGCATGGGGTCCAATTTCTGAATGTTCAGTCACTCATTATGGGGAAACATAACATATATAGCATCCTGTTAGCCACAAAACGAACACGAACGTAGTATTCATGTTTCCTCCTAACCACAAAAGCAGAACAGGATTTTTTGATCACTTGTGCAATTCTTAGCCCTGATAAGTGATGAAATTGTACGCCAGTAAGACAGAAAAAAGAACAGAGTTTTTCCCCACACCTGTTAAGCCCCCATCACACCAGTGAAGTCCATGTCCTGGAGAAGCTCGTCCACCGGCTGCAACTCCACCTCTGGCAAGTCGGTCCAGAGATCGTCGATCTGCGCGCCTGGGATGATGCTTGCCGAGAAGAAGTCGAGCGCCGGCAGCTCCGGGAAGTCGCTGAGGTCCACGGTTGGTTGCTTGACGCTGGTGATCGCCCTCCCGCCATGCAGCCTGACGTCCTCCGCATCATACGCACCGGCGGGATCCTCGGCTTCGTCGAAGGTGCTGGGGCACTCGCCACTCTGTTGCAGGTACACGCCACGGAACCCCGGCCCAGCTGCCGCCTTGTCCAGCCCGACCGCCTGCTGCACGTCGACGGCATCACCAACTACGAAGTTGGTTTTGGCAGCCGCGCCGTGCAGCTCGACGGCCACCGCGTCGTACGCCTTGGTGGCGTCCTCGGCGGTGTCGAAGGTGCCGATCCAGAGATTGGTTCGCCGCGACGGATCCCAGATCTGCGCCGCGCATGCGCCGTTTCGTTGCCGGCGGACGCCGCGGAAATCGGTACTTCCGGCATCCGGCCTAGCCTGCCTCTTCCTCCCCACAGCTTCTACGGCTTCCCCATGCGCCGCCGAAGTTTCACTCTTTACGGCGCTCAGGCCTCGATCTTGGGCGCTATCCGCCGTCGCCATCGTCACGCACTCGCCGGACTGGAGTCTGGACTGGGCGGCCGCCACAAGAAGGAGAAAAAATGAGCAATCTTTTGGGAGGCAAGGGTTGCTAGCTAGTAGGCCGGATGGACGAAATGGTCCTCTTGGTTGTGGTGCTGCATAGTTGCCCTCCACCGCCGACCTCGTGATTCGTGCACAAGGCTTGCAATGGAAGATTTCCTGCTGCAGTACTCTACACTGCTGTTCTGGTCAGTATAGCTGTCACGTTTCCTTTTGACCTGTGGATCAAGGCTGCATATTTCTCTGAGCACGAAACGTAGGACTGTGAATTTATAAATAAACATATCTAGTACATGACTCTGCATTCGTCCTGTATTGGATTAGAAAAAGTAAAAAATGAACATTTCCACTATATGCAAGAAAATGCACTTTAAAAGGTGTAATAAAAAAAGGAGCAAGTATATTACTATCTTATTAAAGAAAGTCAATATTATCACGTACTACCTCGGGACGGATGAAGTAATTCCTCGGAACATAGCAAGTAACTCGGTAACAACTAAACTTGTTTTAATGTATATATACGTGTGAATATAGACAAATCTATGACATCTGAGAGCGTCTCTAGTCCGAGCCTTAAATCGTGTCTAACAAAATCCTATTCAATACGTTTGGGGAGCCACATACTCTTGTTCGCGTTTAGGGGATGGTGCTCCCCTGTCACTGCCCCGATATCGAAAAAGCAGAGCGAGGCGAGGCGCACAACGATGGCCGCGGAGGAACATCTATGGACGTGGCCCTTTTCCTCAAGCGCGGCTCCATTGAGCGCTAACGGCCAAGGATTGCGACGCAGTCGTTGAAGGAAGGAGCAACAACACTTCCACCCGCACGAGGACGATGGCGGAGCGGCGCACCTAGCGGACGAAGGGGGCATGCGCGGTGGAGGTCGAGAGCGAGCGGGCGAGGCGGTGGCAACGTCCTGGAGCGCGTGTGGCCAAGGGAGATGGAGATCGAGCGCGACCGATCCGCAGAGCAGGTGGCCGCATAGGCGCTGGTGGTCAGGCTTCGTCGCTCTGACGATGACTTCCAACACGGTGGCGGAGGAGCTCAACGTGTCCATGAGCTCACTCGGTAGTGCTTGATGACCACATATGTTACTTGCTTCATCATTCATTTTTGACACAACCACATAGCGTTTCGTCATTGAAGCAAAGCATCTGATGCTAGGTCATTCATATTTCTGTAGAGAGTTGTACTTGAGAGTATTGGTCCGCGGAACACTAAATCTGGTGTTATTTGTCCCAGGATTAGGTGCAGGTGTTGTTGTTGTGGAAGACGAACATCGAAGCATGTATGGTTCCAGTATTTCATGCACATTGAGCTGCACCATCACCCTAACAATAAGCAGGCATATCGGCCCACACATCTCGAATGTGAATGTGTTACAGTCACACGATTATACTCCCTCATCAAGCACGAATTGCATCCTACGTTTTGACATCGTAACCGGGTTTAGTACAAGGTCAAAACATTGCCCTTCTCCTTCTACCTCCAGATAAAACCTTGTTGGTGCTTCAATCATATTCTAGAACCTTTTAAAGATCTCCCTGGTATAGAATTATAGGCCATGTTTTTCAATTTTGTAACTATGGGACATAATGTTGTTGCAAACACTATGAGAAATTGTTACAATAGTTGTTATCACACGCTATAAAAGTAGCAAACCTATACTACAAGACATAAATCTGCAAGGTGAAAATAAAGAAAACACACTTGCCCCAAAGCAGTGTTGTTGTTGTATTCATTATGAATTATGCGTTGTCTTTGCGACCTAGCATCAGGTTTTGGCAAAACTAATATTTCTACACAAAATTCCACATCGTGTCGCTTGGGCGAACTAATGTTTTGAAATATGAGCTGAGGCCTTCAGATCTCCCTGTTGTACTGGTAAAGGGAAAGAAATTGTGTCTAAAGTAGATAAGTACACATGTTTTTCTGCTCTTTCACATGTTTATGGAGATGTGTGTACTGTTCTCAGCCATCTCTAAGGTTTCCAGGATATGCTGCTACCAGATCTGAAATTCTGCTACGGAATCTATGTCATAGATGCACGAGTGGAATGCCACAACAAAAGGGCTACCCTATGCCAAGTGAGGTCCAAGCTTTGTTCTCGCTAGGCGCATCACACGCAAGATGCAACTGTCTCTTGGTCTTAATTTTTCATAATATGGCCAGGAGCCAAATTATTCATTGATGCCTTCAAATTCTTGAATACCCGGTTGAATGTCTCAATTGTTTCATCCGCAGCAAAGTGTGGCCCAACACAATAGTGTATGCGTGTGCGTACGTGTGTGCTGCAGAAGCAATGATATAAGAGCATCTCCACTTGGGGTCCCTAAAGGCCCCCTAACGGGCTATGGGGGTGTCGGCACTCAAAATCACGCAAAGATGCCCCTCCCATCTTTTATTGGCGCTGGCGCGGCTCATTTTCTCATCCGGCACCTCCAGGACGAACCCAACCCACGGGAGAGGGGGATGGGGCAAGGGGGCGCTAGATAGAGCTGAAAACGACACGGCCCAGCCCTGGTAGTGAGATAGACGGCTCATTTCTCGAGCGTTGTCCTGTCGCCGGCTACGCCTGAGTCTACATATAGCGAGTGAAGTAGATATATGTCATAATTTACCTCTATTCATTGATATATGTCTTATTATGAGGTATTACTTATGGCTTTTCTACTATTTATGCATGTTGGATGATTCTTGGAGGATGAACTGCCGGAGTCTGGATTTTGATGGAAAAGAAGGCGTTTCGGTGCAATTTCGCGAAGATTAGAAAAATACCAGAAAAATATGGGAAAATATTATTTTTCCAGAAGATTGAGGAAGCCAGAAGGAGGAGCGAAGAAGGGCCACAGGGGGTCCACACCCCCTAGGCGTGGGCCCACCCTGGGCCGCGCCTAGGGCAGGTGTGGCCCACCTTCCCGGCTCCCGACTCTGCCCCTTCGCCTATATCTTCCCTACAGAACTCTAATACTGAGAGGGCGACGACAGATAGATTTCCGCCGCCTCTAGGAGCGGAAAACACCGAGAGATAAAGATCTCTTTGGCAGACAGATTTCTGCCAGGGGAATTCCTTCTCGGAGAGGGGAGATCGTCGCCATCAACACCATCATCAAGCTAGGCTTCCTCGGGATCATCATCATCATCCACACCATCACCACCACCAGCACCATCATCACCACTCCGTTCCGTTGTAACAATTGTGTTGGATCTTGCATTAGTTCATAGGGGAAACTTTCCCGGTGTTAATTACTATTGTAGTTGATGCTTGTGAGTGGAACCATTGTATTATTGTTTATGTTCATATTGTTATTCATCATCATATCATCTTTGATCTTGATCCATATGATGTCTTGTGAGTAGTTCATTTAGTTCTTGAGGACATGGGAGAAGTCATGTTGTTATTAGTGGATTTGTGTTGAGTAATTATTCAATGGTTTAGTATTTAAGTTGTGGTGCTATTATTCTAGTGGTGTCATGTGAACGTCGACTACATGATACTTCACCATTTATGGGCCTAGGGGAATGCATTATGTATTTGGCTACTAATTGTGGGGTTGCCGGAGTGACAGAAACCTGAACCCCTATTAGGACACGTTTGCACAAGGGAGCGTAGGATCTCAGAATTTAAGGTTGTGGTTAGATTTATATCTTAATTAATTTCCTGTAGTTACGGATGTTTGCAGGTGGTTTAATCACAAGTATGTATTAGTCCAAGTAAGGTCGGTACATTAGCACAGGTTCACCCACACAACACTTACAACACTAAACAAGAGTACTAAGCTATTTGAAGCGAAAGCACTTGACAGAATTCCCATGTGTCCTCGAGAACGTTTGGTCCTTATAAGTATTTCCACCGGCTTGTCCTTTGCTAAGAAAGGATTGGGACACTTGTTGCATTTGTTCTTTGTTACTTGCACTTTGTTTTGTTGCCTTGTCAGAAAACCCCTAAAAATATGTTTGTTAAGTATTTGCAGAGAGTTCCTGCTCCATACCACTGTTCGGCACCTTCTGCTCCTCGTTGGGACCGACACTCCTATTTATCGAAAGTACTACGATACACCCCCTATACTTGTGGGTCATCAAGACTATTTTCTGGCGCTGTTGCCGGGGAGTGAAGCGCTATTGAAGAGTGGAACTGGTAAAGGAAACTTCTACTGTGAGTATTTCTTTTGTTACTGCTTGTTACTTTGTTTCCAATATGGATAACCCACTTGGTTTTCTGTTTGGCAAAACTACTACCATTGCTAGGGTAGTATATGAACCACCACCTATTGAGATAGATCCTTTTAAGATACCTACAAGTATTGTTAATCGTGTTATGAATAATTATTATTTAGGGGATGGAACTGTCTATCCCGGTGATCACTTGTTTTTTATCCATGAATTATGCAGGTTGTTTAAGTGTGCAGGTATCACAACTGAACAGGTAAAGAATAAGTTACTCTCCATATCCTTGAAAGGGAGAGTTGAAGAATGGTATAAGATGCTGAAGAATGGACAATCCATGGAATGGGAGGAGATGACATCTCTCTTTTACTCTAAATTTTATCCTCCCAGTGAGATTCATAAGGATAGAAATCTTATATATGACTTTTGGCCTCTTGATGGAGAAAGTACAGCTCAAGCTTGGGGAAGATTGAAGTTACTAATGCTTAAATGTCCTATTCATGAACTCCCTAACAATATTATTCTCAATAACTTTTATGCTAGGCTTCCTCTTCATGATAAAGATTTACTAGATGCTTCTTGTGCTGGATCATTCACACACATGAAGGAAGAAGCTAAATGGGATCTCCTAGACCGTATTCAAGAGAACACTTAAGCTTGGGAGAATGACAAAGGAAGAAAATCATGTATAAACTATGATTATGAATGCATTAAATCTTTTATGGAAACTGATGACTTCGGTGATATTAGTAATGAGTTTGGTATTGATTCCCAAAGTATTGCCAACTGTTTTAAGGCCTTTGCCTCTTACATAGAAATTCCCAAAAAGAAGTGGAATAAGTACCATGCTCCTTATAAAGATGTTGTTAATCATGTTCCAATTAGAAGTACTGAAGTTTGTACTACTAATCATATTGTGCCTGAACCTTATGTTGAGAAAGTTCCTTTCCCAGCTAAGGTAAAGGAGTATTCTATGATTATTAGTGCAAATAACAAAGGCACTAAGAAAACTGTGGAGCCTGATGAGCTTATTGATACTGAGCCTGTGGTAGACATTGTGAAAGACCCTGTAACTGTAAATATAGAGGATGAGCACATTGTCTTCTGTGAAGACGCTTCTAATATTATATGTCATCCTAGTAAGGCTAGAAAATCTAGTGTTCCTGTGCTTTTTGTTAAAATTGGCGATCATTGCTACTATGGTTTATGTGATATTGGTGTTAGTTCTAGTGCTATTCCTTATGAGATTTACAGGGAAATTATGCATGAGATTGGTCCTTGTGAGCTTGAGTACATTGATGTGGTTATCCACCTTGCTAATAAGGAAACCATTTGCCCATTGGCATTGTAAGAGATGTGGAGGTTTTTTGTGGTAAGATTAAGTATCCTGCTGATTTTCTAGTGCTTAATTTAGCAGCTAGCAAAACTTGTCCTATCATTTTTGGTATACCTTTCTTGAACACTTGTGGAGCTATTATTGATTGCAAGAAGGAAAAAGTTTTAACTAAGTTCGGTGGAGATTCTTATGAGTTTAACTTTTCCAAATTTGCTAAAGCCCCTTGTGAAAATAGCTTGCCTATTAAAGATTTCAGGATGAAACAACTTGCTTCTATTGATCCGTTTTATGACCTTGGACCTCTTTTTGGTGACTGTAAGTATGCTTACTCAAATGATAAAGTTGTCTCTAGTGACAGTTATATTGTCAACTTTATTCAAAGTGCTACTGAAAGTTATTTTGAGAGAGGGAAACATGGTTTTATGCATCCCAATAATGTTAAGTTTCCCCGTTTTATGTTGAAAGCTTTGAAGTTGCATCTGTTTTGTCTTCCTATGCTAGTGGCTTTTTGTTTCAACAATTCGTTTTCTCATGATACCCCCATGCGTAGGAAGTGTGTTAGACTCAAGTGTGTTGGTTATTTGCTTCTTGATGCTCTCTTTGACTTCAAATATATATATCCTATGTGAGTATCTTTGAAAGTTTCAACCCTAACTTAAAGGCATTAAAGAAAAGTACTTGTTGGGAGATAACCCAAGAGTTTTGTCGAGTATTGGAAGTTATTACCTTAGTAATAACCGCTCCTTATCCTTTTTTTGTTTTGGTTTTTGTGTCAAGTTCAACTACTTTTGTGAAGTAGAGGAGTTGTGAAAAGTGGCTGTCCTGGGACAGATTTTTGTGCTGTATTGTCAAAATTCATGAGGAAGCTCAGTACTTCGAATGGATCTACATTTTTCTCAGCTTGTTCTCCAAGTTGTTACCCAACTTTCATCAGTTTTGCACTTTTTGATTTGAGCAACAGAAGGTTTTAAAAAAAATCAATCTTTACTTGCTGGTCTGTTTTGACAGATTTCTGCCATCATTTGCATTTGCCTCTTACAAAATCTTTTGTTTTGATGGGTTTTCATTTGAAGTGTGTACCCAAAGTTTTATTGTTTTTGCTTACACTAATGTTGTCATTGAGTTTGTGCAAGGGTTTTGTATGAAGGAAATTTTCAGGAGAAGGAGAAAGGAATCTGTAGAGTTCGTCTTTGAATAGGTAAAAGTGGTGAAAACAGAAGGTTCATGAAACCCCAATATTTTATATTTTTGATATTTTTAATACATAAGGGAAGCTATGAGACGGAACTAAAGAGGAAACAGAGTCCGGGGTGGACAAACCCACCCTAGGCGCGGGCCCCTACCTGGCCGCGCCTGGGGGGGGGGTGACTCCCCCGAACTCCGTCTCCGCCTTGTTTCCATGTCACTACCTTCCTTATGCCTTGAAACTTCATAATATATAACCCCCGGATACCACGAGGTTCGTGCATCGTGTTCTCATCGTGTTTTCATTTCAATCTGTTTCTGTCAGGAAATCTTCTCAAGTTTAGAGCACCATGGTCTCCGCCAATGAAAAAGGCAAGAAGCCCAAGGAAGAAGAACCTCAGGTCCCCAAGGAGGAGGAGATTTCGATAGGGTATCAAGGTGACGTGGAGGAGGACAAGAAACCGGACACTCTCGCTACCGTCTCAAGCATTGAATTGGTAGCAAAACCCACCAAGCTTAAGAAGACAGCATGGATGTCTACAGGAGGGAAATCTCGACGTCATGCCCTCACTCCACAGTCACCTCCTCCAAGTACCAAGAAACACTTCTACACTCTTATACATGAGCGTAAATTTCAACATGTTGTTGCAATTATGCCCTAGAGGCAATAATAAAGATGTTATTATTATAACTCTTGTTCATGATAATGTTTATATTCCATGCTAGAATTGTATTAAGCGGAAACTTTAATACTTGTGTGGTTTGTGAACAACACCGTGTCCCTAGTACGCCTCTATGGACTAGCTCATTGATTAATGATGGTTAAGGTTTCCTAACCATGGACATGATTTGTCAATTAATAATGATATCATATCATTGGGAGAATGATATGATGGACAGACCCAAACTAAGCGAAGCAATTAGATCGTGTCATCGTGTTCATCTTTGCGAAGCTTTTCTTATGTCAAATATTGTATTCCTTAGACCATGAGATAATACAACTCCCTGGTATCGGAAGAAATCTTTAAGGTCATCAAACGTCATCCTATGAGAGGGTGATCATAAAGGTGTCTCTCAGGTGATCGGAAAGTATCTGTTGGGTTGTATGTATCGAGATGGGATTTGTCCCTCCCAAGTCGGATAGATATACTTCGGGCCCACTCGGTGATCGATATCAACACCGCTTGCAAGCATGTGGTTAAGGAGTTAATCACAAAGTGATATCGGATTCTGGAACAAGTAAAGTACTTACGTGAGCGAGATTGAACTAGGTATGGCGGTACCAACGATCAAATCTCGGCAAGTAAAATATCGTGACGAAGGAATATATATATGGGATTGATTGAATCCTGGCATCGTGGTTCATCCGATATGATCATCGATGAATGTGTGGGAGTCAATATGGGTTTCAGACCCGGCTGTTGATTATTCATAGAAGATCATATGCGCATATTCTCGAACCCGAAGGTCACACTTAACGTGTCTCGGGCTAGGATAGATTGGATAATTGGTTTATGAGTTTATGTTGAGTCTCGGATGGGATCCGGGACATCACGAGAGGTTCCAATGTTGAGAATAAGATTCATATAAGGCGAGGCAGTTTTGGAGTTCGGAATTGTTCAGGTTAATCGGTATTGTATGGAGCTTCTAGAACCTTCCGGAAGGGACCAACGTGGC
The DNA here is from genome assembly GCA_030063025.1 of Avena longiglumis. Taxonomy (NCBI): domain Eukaryota; kingdom Viridiplantae; phylum Streptophyta; class Magnoliopsida; order Poales; family Poaceae; genus Avena; species Avena longiglumis. The sequence continues at coordinate 79,286,651 of CP125978.1, forward strand.
CCCACCTTCCGGGAGGGGCATGGTCCTATGAGGGAGTGCCACTGGACGCATTGGGCCAGGGCACAAGGCCCCATAGGGCTCAACCGTCAACTAGGGTAAAACCCTAATTGGAGCTTCTAGAAGGGGTTTCCTTGCCCACTCCTCCTCCTTGGCCGCGGTTTGGGCTTGGGGAGGGCTAGGGCTTCCGCCCCCTCTATATAAAGAGGGCTGGGGTGCACCACCCCCACCTTCCCCTCAAGCCTGCCTGCTTCCTCTCTCTCTCTCTCCCTCCCCATTGCGTGTGGCGAAGCCTGCTGAAACTCTCCACCACACACCACGCCGTGGTGTTGTAGATCCAATCCTCTCCACCATACTTGCTGGACCGAGGAAGGAGGAGGCGTCGAGGTGTTGCACGTGTGCATCTCACGGAGGCACCGCCACTTGTGGTGCTAGATCGGATCGGATCGCGAGGAGGAGGCAGTGCGACTACATCACCACGTTAAAACGTGAGCGTTCATGCGAATCTTCAAGGGTATGAAGATCTAATCCAATCTATCTCGTTGTTTGCATCTCCTAGATTAGATCTTGGCTTTCCCTCTGTTCGCATCCGTAGAAAATTTTGATTTACTATGCCGCGAAACCCTTCACATGTTCCCAAAGGGAATTTTCCCTCGATGTGGGATATGCCTCGTTCTAACCATGCAGGGGAGGAACACACTAAGTAGGAAGTGTGGGGAAAGAATAGCAAGGACTGGAACTCTCAGTCCGATATGATCATGAACTGAATTGAGCAAAACTCGGAGTTGATTCGTACTATAACCTTTGAGATTGAGGAGTTGAGGAAGCTTATTGAGGATCTTATCAAGAGAACACCACCACCACCGAAGGAGTAATTCATCATCAGGTTTGGCATCCCCTTGGCTTGTTCCAAGCTTGGAGGAGTGTCGCAGTATCACCACCATTATCTTTTATCTTTTACCTTTTTAGTGGATTCATATCTGTGGTAGAGAGGTTATCTTATAGTTTGGTTTGCATGTGGAAGTATCTCTCCTTTAGTTGATTATCTTTGTATCCCTTGGTGTGAGTGCCTTTATTGGAATATTAATGAGAAGTCTCATCTTTTACATTTTGCACTTCTTATTTTAGTTTGCAATCTCTATTATATGATGGATCTTGTTTATCAGTATTGGCACCACTTTGGGACCATCAAGTGGACCTAAATTGGTTTTGGCAAACCGAGTTCTGGTCAGTAGCAATACTTTTTGAAGTTTGAAAGAAAAAGAGAAAAAGCTTGCAGGTATTTTGTATCATTTGTTTTCTTTCTTGTTGGCTCATAAGCTTAGTATTCTTTATTTAAGATCTTTTGTGTCTTCAAGGAAGATTGCATGTTTGGCTTTATTACTTGTATGTTTTCTTGTTTCTTTCAACTCTCTTGCTTGCTACCCAGCCTTGCTAGCCAAAAACCTGTTTGAGAAGGCATACTTCTCATGTTTCCAATCCCTTTGAACCAAAAAATTTGCCACTTCTGTCCACCATATCTTCCTAGTAGCTTTTGCTATTCCAAGCAAATTTTCAAGCTTCATCTACCTTTCGAATTAAAAAGTATTTTGTTATGAGAAAACTAGTTAGTAAAGCTCTCACAAACTTGATGACACACTTTATTTTCTTGCACCTAATAGACTTGAACCATTGTGCCATCGAAGTTGTATATGCTTGCACCTATACGTTGGAATTAGCAGAACCGTGCTGTCAAGGGGAACGTTTTCAACATTGCACATGTACTTTGTACTCAGTTGATATCATGCTCTTTTGTCTATGTATGTCAACGGTGTGAAATAAAGAGGGAACTTGTAAGTCCATGGAGTCTGTATTTTGTGTTATAGAAACGCCTGGGCCGCTAGGCTAAGCCATGCCTAATCATGGTGGAAACTTGCAGCATCACCATAGTGAGCTATCTATGAAGCATCTTCAATAAAAAGCTATGCACATAGTAAATAAAAAGACCTATGCTCATTGTCTGCTTGCCTTGTTATTTTGGTTATGGGATAGCTCCTATACCATGTGCAAGGGGTACCCCGTTGGCGGTTCTCTATGATACGCATGTACTTACAATGACAAGAACTTACCGGAGACCAAAGTTGAGTAGCATGAGGAGTGGCCCTCATATTCAAGGGACATGATATTGCCAACTTATATTTTGTCAAGCATATACTCCATCTTTGTGTAACCTTAATCATCTCAAGATGCCTATGATAGAGGCAATGAGGGCTCAAAGCTAGTAAGTACCATAATCTTTTGGAAGCTCTTTATGACTTGTAATCCCTGCTACCCTCTATGAAGGGACCTTTCTCCTATTTCCAAGTTGAGTCAGTAAACCTACTTCCTCTCTATCTCGAACAAGCATTTGAGTTGTTGTGTTGCAAGCATTCATATGGTGATTTATTCAACCATGTTCTTTATATTCCTTGTTTGCACAAACTCTTATCTATTGAGTATTACTTTGAAGCCTTCACTTGTGAAAAACCTTTTTGAGCAAAGAGTGCTCCTTTGAAAAACTTATACAAAAAGCTTTTTGTGAAACTGTTTGCCAGGTGTTCTCTGACCAAGAACAAGTTTGCCAATTCCAATTATGATTCATCTTTATGCATCTCTATTGTGATTGTTGTACTTGGTTGCAAGCTAAGTTATATAATGGTGAGTTGCTTTCTTCCATGAGTTGTGTAATGATAAGTGTGATGCTTCTTGTTCGTATTCTTTTATCGACACTTCACTCCATAAACCTGTGGACATGTTTATTGAGCTCAGTTTTCGCTTGGGGACAAGCGAAGGTCTAAGCTTGGGGGAGTTGATACACCAAATTTGCATCACCCTTCTATATCATAATTTACCTTTATTCATTGATATATGTCTTATTATGAGGTATTACTTATGTCTTTTCCACTGTTTATGCATGTTGGATAATTCTTGGAGGATGGACTGCCGGAGTCTGGATTCTGATGGATAAGAAGGCGTTTCGGTGCAATTTTGCGAAGATCAGAAAAATACCATAAAAATATGGGAAAATATTATTTTTCCAGAAGATTGAGGAAGCCAGAAGGAGGAGCGAAGAAGGGCCGCAGAGGGCCCACACCCACCTAGGCACGGGCCCACCCTGGGCCGCACCTAGGGCAGGTGTGGCCCACCTGCCCGGATCCCGACTCTGACCCTTCCCTTATATATTCCCTACGGAACCCTAATACCGAGGGGGAGATGACAGATAGATTTCCGCTGCCTCTGGGGGCGGAAAACACCGAGAGAGAAAGATCTCTCCGGCAGACAGATTTCTGTCGGGTAATTCCTTCCCGGAGAGGGGAGGCCGTCACCATCAACACCATCATCAAGCTAGGCTTCATCGGTATCATCATCATCATCCACACCATCATCTCCACCAGCACCATCATCACCACTCCGTCCTGCTGTAACAATTGTGTTGGATATTGCTTTAGTTCTTAGGGGAAACTTTCCCGGTGTTAATTACTATTGTAGTTGATTCTTGTGAGTGGAACCATTGGATTATTGTTTATGTTCAGATTGTTATTCATCATCATATCATCTTTGATCTTGATCCATATGATGTCTTGTGAGTAGTTAATTTAGTTCTTGAGGACATGGGAGAAGTCATGTTATTATTAGTGGATTTGTGTTGAGTTATTATTCAATGGTTTAGTATTTAAGCTGTGGTGCTATTATTCTAGTGGTGTCATGTGAACGTCGACTACATGATACTTCACCATTTATGGGCCTATGGGAATGCATTGTGTATTTAGCTACTAATTGTGGGGTTGCCGGAGTGACAGAAACCTGAACCCCCGTTAAGACAACTTTGCACAAGGGAGCGTAGGATCTCAGAGTTTAAGGTTGTGGTTAGATTTATATATTAATTACTTTCCTGTAGTTACGGATGTTTGCAGGGGGTTTAATCACAAGTATGTATTAGTCCAAGTAAGGTTGGTACATTAGCACAGGTTCACCCACACAACACTTACAACACCAAATAAGAGTACTCAGCTATATGAAGCGATAGCACTTGACAGAATTCCCATGTGTCCTCGAGAACATTTGGTCCTTATAAGTATTTCCACCGGCTTGTCCTTTGCTAAGAAAGGATTGGGCCACTTGCTGCATTTGTTCTTTATTACTTGCACTTTGTTTTGTTGCCTTATCAGAAAACCCCCAAAAATCCGTTTGCTAAGTATTTGTAGAGAGTTCCTGCTCCATACCACTGTTCAGCACCTTCTGCTCCTCGTTGGGATCGACACTCCTATTTATCGAAAGTACTACGATACACCCCTTATACTTGTGGGTCATCACTTACCATTACACAACTCATAGAAGAAAGCAACTTACCATTATATAACTTAGCTTGCAACCAAGTACAACAGTCACAATAGATATGCATAAAGATAAATCATAATTGGAATTGGAAAACTTGTTTTTGGTCAGAGAACACCTGGCAAACAGTTTCACAAAAAGCTTTTTATAGAAGTTTATCAACAGGAGCACTCTTTGCTCAAAAAGGTTTTTCATAATGAAGGCCTTCAAAGTAATACTCAATAGATAAGAGTTTGTGCAAACAAGGGAGATGGAGAACATGATTGAATAAATCACCATATGAATGCTTGAAACACAACAACTCAAATGCTTGCTGGAGGTAGAGAGGAAGTAGGTTTACTGACTCAACTTAGAAAATAGGAGAAATGTCCCTTCATAGAGGGTAGCAGGGATTACAAGTCATAAAGAGCTTCCAAAAGATTATGGTACTTACTAGCTTTGAGCCCTCATTGCCCCTATCATAGGCATCTTGAGATTATTAAGGTTAAAGTGCACAAAGATGGAGTATATGCTTGACAAAATATAAGTTGGCAATCTCATGTCCCTTGAATATGAGGGCCACTCCTCATGCTACTCAACTTTGGTCACCGGTAAGTTCTTGTCATTGTAAGTACATGCGCATCATAGAGAACCGCCAACAGGGTACCCCTTGCACATGTGTGGCATCCCGCAAAACCACTACTAGAAAATCGCGTTGAATTTGTGCATTGCATCGTCATCATCATGTGTTGTTTGCCTAAAACTATGTTTGCAAAGCCCGTGTTGTTTTCTAAACTCCCCTCTTTATTCAAACATCAAAACCGGGTCCCCGGAATATTTTGTTTTGCCCGCTATCGGTTTGCAAACGGTGTTATTTAAACAAATAAAAATTATAATTATTTTTGCGGGGCAGTCGAATGGGCCGGATAGACCCGAACGACCGCCCCAGGTTTTTAAAACGGTCCACCCCTTATTTTTCTAAACCCACCAACTAACCTACCCACACCCTCCTGCCACCTCACCCGGACCAATTCCCACCTGACACCTCACCTCTCCCCCTCTTCCCCCCAATCGGCTGATTCCACCTCACCAACCCACTCTCAACCTGCCACCCAACACCCACCAGCCCCACACCCACTCACCCGCAGCATGCACACAATCCACCACACAGCCCCCTCCTTCCCTCCCTGACGCGCGGGCCCCATGTACACCACTGGACCAGGTCCACCCAGCCACCCTCGGTCGGTCCCACCTCCCAGTTCAACCTTCCCCTGCAGCCTGGCACTGCCCCGCCCGTGGGCCACCACCACCTTCCACCACCTTACAGCTCACAAGCCGCGCCTGCGTGGACCCCACGCCCGATCCCCACGCCCGCTTTGCCCCTCTCCTCTCGTTCTCACCTTCCCCAGCTCGCTCTGGCGCTCTCCTGGTGCCGCTCGGGCCAGTCCGCTGGCGCTCCTCCCAGCCGTGGCTCTCCTCCGCCTCATGACGGCCCCGCGCATCCTCCGAAGCTTCGCCGTCGCCGCATCGCGCCCGCAAACCCGCCGTGCTCCTCCTCTTCCCGGCAAGCGCCCTGCCGTCGCCGCGACCAGCGCCGCCCAGCCCGACCTCGCCTCCGCTCACCCTTCCCGCCGTCGCGCTCCCCACCTCTCTCCCCCATCGCGCCCGTCCCGTCCTGCGTGCTCCTCCCACGCGCTGCGACCTCCGCCGCCTCTAGCGCCTCCGCCCCACCTCTCCTACCGGCGAGAACTGCCGCCAAGACGGCCGCTCCGGCAGCAAGCCGCCTCCCTCCTCCCGCTCGGGGCTCGCCGGCGCTGCCCCAGCCGGCACATGGACGTGGCTGCCCCTGGCCGAGCTCAGCGGCGAGCCGCCGCTCATCTTCCCTGCTCCCTCCCGCGGCTCTGCGAGATCCTCCTAGGCGCCCTTCTCCACCGGCGTCGCGGCCGCCTCCGCCCTCGCTCCCGCTAAGACGACAGCGTAGGCTGAAGCTCCAAGTTGGCGTTGGTGTGATGTGCTGCTGCTCAGTCCTATGGCAAGACACACGAAGACCTTTCGGCTAACAAGGCAGGGATGTGGTATGAGCCGTGATCGGAGACCGAAGACCCCAACGATGCGAAGCCCGATCCCGGTGATCCGAAGACCGCTCCTGGAGTTCGAGACCTGAAGGTCTATCCAAGACCACCGGCGCCGGATCCTCAAGACCTTCTTCCCGTATGCGACGTCGAAGACCCGAACCCCGATGAACCACGAACCCCACTGCAGAACAACATGGCCTTCGAGGTGGAACCGACAAGATCTTCTCCTCGGGACAGGAGCTCCCAGCGCGTTTCCGAGTTCGCCATCGGTGCATAAGGAAAACCTCAAGGATTTCAACACGGGCGTCAAGATCGCCTCGGAATCGAAGCGGGCCCGGCAAGAACCTCGCAGCAAGATCGGCCCGTGAGACTCGGCAAGATCTGCCCGACGATAAGAACGACAGCGACCGGGAGGATCCGATGCGCCCCCGGACACCGAGACCCTGGACGACAAGTTCTCCGTCTTGTTTCCGCTCCCGCCGTTTCCGTCGAACCCTGGACCCTGTCGAACCCCGAACCCCGGAGACCCAAGATCGTCGAGACCCCTAATGTGTGAACCCCTTCCCGCAAACCCTATTTTATAAATGCTAAACATAAAACCTGTTGCACACTAATTGTCATACTCGCATGCATATCATTGGTTTGGGGGCCTTATGCCGATTCACCTCTAATTAAATATGGGGCCCATATGCGGGCAAATCTAGCCTTATATTGGCCTCATTTAAACTTGTGTAGAGGACCGGTGATATATTTTGCCTTGTTAAACAACATTTAAATTGCGGGGGTTATAAATAACTTGAACCATCTAACTAAATGTCGGAACCCGGTTCCGCTTAATCTTGACCTAATTGCATCGCACCTTGCCATGCCATACATCATACATGCATCATGCCGATCTTCTGCCGTGTATTAAATATTGCATCCGGTGTTTCTTCTAGTGTTTTGGTTCTTCGCGGATAAGGCCGTTGAGTTGATGTGAGCTTCGCTCCGATCTTCGGTTGAACCTTCAACATGTTTTCAGGCGAGCATCTCCCCCTTTCTGCCTATCTTACTTTTATAGTCTTTATTCCCTCCTGTTGATCTATTGCTATCTGTGTTGCGATGCTTTAGTTTCCGTACCTGTGAGATACCGTGCAGCCCTATATTGCCTTGAACCCACCCTATTACCTGTTGTTTGGTAGATAGTTGGACTTGCGCGTCGTAATTACTTGCTCCAGTGCTGACATGTGTCGTCAAATGCCACAGTTGTTGATGTATTGCCGCATGTCGTTGTTGGAGATGAATCTCTTATCGTCACTTTAATTTCTGTTTAACAACTAAAATTGAAATAAGCAGAGGCATCGGTGGGTGATAGAAAATATTTGGTTTCCGAACGCCCACTTGTGTCCCGTAGGACCCCGAGTACTTGATACCTGTTCCTTGATTTATCGCGCTATCCACATATGGGGAGTATGGGCCCCCCTTAGCCAGAGCTTGATTCCGTCTTATTTCTTGGGGCCACAACTAGTTTGAGGTTTTATTTACGATCCTGTACTTATGCCATGCTACTTTCTGTATTTAAATTGTGCGAGGAGCACCTTTGCATTGTTAGGAATGCGGAGTGATTACGCGGTATCGACAAGCCCAGCCACACTTTCGGGTTCCCAGTCGCTTACAGCCATTGGCGCTAACCTTGAGTCCGTCTCGGAGCTTGCTTACTCCGTTGCGGGATCTACTCAAAGGGGTGGCCCCCTGAAATATTTCTGAATCTTGTGATTGCTCTGTCGTGAAGACCTCGTTGGGTTTTGATTTGGTTTTTCCGAGGTTGATCGTGTGTGTGTTGCTATTTGTGCACCCCGGCCGGGTTAAAACTTTCTGAAAGCCGTGTCCGCGGATATGGACGACTTGGAGCACAGTATCTCGATCATAGACAAGCATAACTAAAGTTTACTGCTATAAATTTGACTTATAATGACTAGTAATCAGCTTCACTATAATGGAATGGCTAATTAATACTGCCCACAATTGCTTGTTTGGAGGGTCGCTTGCGACCATTGTACCTGACTAGTAAATCTTGGAATTACAACGGACTGGCTGAATAAAAGTACCAACAACTGCTGGGTTTTGGGTTTATCTCATGCTATCTGTAGCTGATTAGTAATTGTTGTAACTAGCGGAATGATTAGCTAAAGTGCCCATCGCTTACTTCATCGGACGATTATCTAAACGACTAGTAAAGTGCCAACTATAATCGAATAACTAAAAGCGCCAAGCGTGTGAGTTCTCGGTTGACTTCCTCGTTTGGTCTCGAGAAACACCGAGGATGGGTTTGTTTGGTGATAGCTTCAGTTGGATCCGGATAGGTCTATCTTACCCTCTCGATTGCCGGTTGTATCGAGTCTCTATAGGTTGTTTAGTGCATCTTTGCCGCCGCTCGATCCACCATACCTATGTAGGCGAGGACGCGAATTCTAGCCTCGCCGTGTCGGCCTCGATCGGCGCTCCTTCTTTTCCTTTGCCCTTTGTCGGCACCCCCTTTTTGTTTAAGCAGGTTTTGAGATCGACGTCGTTAGCAGGGTTACCCTTCCGGCTTGGCCTGGGCAGGGTTATGGACGCCATTGGTTATTCTTCAGGGCTCTTAGCCCCATTTGCATCTTGTCCGTAGCTGGACGCTATACCGTTTCAAGGTGATTTGGATCTTTGTATATTATATCTGTATTCTTGACTCTTTGAGTCGCTGTTATATATATCTGTTCTGTGGGTCCCATCGAGGACTGTTGTGTAATGTTATTACTTCGTTTTCCACCCGCACGAAAGTGCCTGGTGGGCACCTTTGAATCGTTTCTATGCGGGTTTGGTGAATTTTTCCCAAATTTGCATAGGTCCGATTCTGAGGGTGTTACAACATGGTACAGGCGCTATCCCATAACCAAAATAACAAGGCAAGCAGACAATGAGCATCTCGACAGTCTTTTTATTTACTATGTGCATAGCTTTTTATTGAGGATGCTTCATAGATAGCTCACTATGGTGATGCTGCAAGTTTCCACCATGATTAGGCATGGCTTAGCCTAGCGGCCCAGACGTTCTCTAACACAAAATACAGACTCCATGGACTTACAATTTCCCTCTTTATTTCACACCGTTGACATCCATAGACAAAAGAGCATGATATCAACTAAGTACAAAGTACATGTGCAATGTTGAAAACGTTCCTCGTGACAGCACGGTTCTGCTAATTCCAACGTATAGGTGCAAGCACATACAACTTCGATGGCACAATGGTTCAAGTCTATTAGGGGCAAGAAAATAAAGTGTGCCATCAAGTTCGTGAGAGCTTTACTAACTAGTTTTCTCATAACAAAATACTTTTTAATTCGAAAGATAGATTGATGGCGCCTCGTTGACGTGGGAGCTTCTTTCTTTATTCCCGGGCAACGGCGCCAGAAAACTTGTTGCCTAATAGAGAGGACTTCGTTGGAAACCCTAAGAGCATGGTGTGATGAGAACAGAAGCAAGTCTTCCATCAGTAGAGACCGAGGTTATCGAACCAGAAGGAGGAAGGAAACATCACATAGGTGTTGCTAGAAACGCGGAGACCTGCACAACACAAACTCAAGACTTTGCCCCAACGAATCAGTGAGGTTGTCAAGCTCACCGGTTTGCTGTAACAAAGGATTAAACGTATGCTGTGGAAGGTAATGGTTTGCAGCAAGTAAACAAGTAATAGTGGAATATGTATCAATGGTAAAGATTGGACCGGGGTCCGTAGTTCACTAGAGGTTCTCTCCTTAGATAAACAACATGACATGAAGGGTAAACAAATTATAACAGGGCAATTGTCAGGAACTGAGCAAGGCATAACAATGCAATTACTAGTCAAAAAGATCCTATGAGATTCGATTGGGCAATACAACAAGATACATAGACCGCCATCCAACTGCATCTATGACTAGAAGTCCACCTTCAGGTTATCATCCGAACCCCTCCCAGTATTAAGTTGCAAGCAATAGACAACTGTTTTAATCAAAGTGTGTAAGGTAAACAGTCCACATGTTCCATGAACAAGAGGCCGTTGTTTTGTCCCTAGTGGCAACAACACATCTACAACCGAAGAGATTTCTGTCACTTCCCTTGGAATCTAGAGGCATGAACCCACTATCAAGCATAAATACTCCCTCTTGGAGTCACTAGCAACTACTTGGCCAAGATAGCTACTAACAACGGAGAGCATGCAAGATCACAAACAACACATACATGATAGAATCATAAAGACAAAACCATTAATCAAACCAACATAATAATCTCAATATCCATCAGATCCCCGCAAACCCAACATGGATGATTACAAATAGATTAGATCTTGATCATGAATGGAGCTCACAAGATCTATACATGAAAGCACAAGGAGGAGATACAACCATCTAGCTACTACATGGACCCATAGGCCAAGGTGGAACTACTCATGCATCATACCGGAGAGAAGGCCTCCGGGATGATCTCCCCTTCGATAGGGTGCCGGGAAGAACTTCAGATCCCCCCGATCTAGGGACGATGGTGGTGGCGGCTACAAACGGTTTCGTGGATATTTTATCGGGTGCTTAGGGTTTCTGCATCGGGGGCTTCTTATAGGCGGCTACAAACAAGTTGCAACTGGCACTATGGCAACTTGTTAATAGGTTAGTACCAGAAAACATGTAAAAAACACCTCAAAGTGTAGACAAAGCAAAACAAAGTAGATACTAATAAGCATGGAGCATCAAAAATTATAGATACGTTTACGACGTATCAAGCATCCCCAAGCTTAACTCCTGCTCGTCCTCGAGTAGGTAAGTGATAAAAGAATAATTTTTTAGGTGACATGCACCCTCACAATAAAGATCCAACCATTTGCAAGCATTTAAAGCTGGGACCAAAAAACTCTAAACATGTGCATGAAAGATGGAGTTCTAACAATAGGACATAGTAACTATGCATGCAACATGAAAGGCTACAAACAAAGATCATGAATAACATGCATTGAAAAACATTTGTTTGTTTCACATACAGAAAACATAGCATAGTGGCAATCATCTTGTCCCTCATAGAGTAGCAACATAGATGCATAGGACACCTTCAAAGTTCATAAGGGTGACTAGAAACAAATAGTACAAGAACAAGTAATATCACAATATGCATCAATCAATAAGCTTTCGAACACTGCACACAGAATGAAAACTACGCTCTCTTAATGGTGCTAAAGGTAGAATGTGGAGACTCAATAGTGGTGGAATAAATACCTTTTTGTAAAGGAAGCAGGGATTTCAAGTTTCAACAAGAGCTTCCAAAAATTATTGTACTTGTTAGCTTTTAGCCCTCATTGCCCCTATCATAAGCATCTTGAAGTGATTAAGGTTAAAGTGAACAAAGATGGAGTATATGCTTCACGAAGTATAAGTTGGAAATCTCAAGTTCCTTGAATACGAGGGCCACACCTCATGCTACTCAACTTTGGTCACCTGTAAGTTCTTGTCATTGTAAGTATTTGCATATCATAGAGAACCGCCAATGGGGTACCCCTTGCACATGGTATAGGAGCTATTCCATAACCAAAATGACAAGGCAAGCAGACAATGAGTATCTCAGCAATCTTCTTATTAACCATGGGAATATGGTGCTTTTTTATCTCTTTCCTATTTTCTCAATGTGTCTCTTTTTTATAAGAAGAATGCTTCATAGATGTCACTATGGTGGTGCTGCAAGTTTCCACCATGATTAGGCATGGCTTAGGCTAGCGGCCTAGGCGTTTCTCTAACACAGGATACAAACACCATGAACTTACAAGTTCCCTCTTTATTTCACACTGGTGACATCCATAGACAAAGGAGCATGATATCAACTGAGTACAAAGTACAAGTGCAATGTTGAAAATGTTCCCTGTGACAGCACGGTTCTGCTAATTCCAAAGTATAAGTGCAAGCATATACAACATAGATGACATAATGGTTCAAGTTTATTAGGGGCAAAGAATATAAAGTGTGTCATCAAGTTTGTGAGGGCTTTAATCACTAAGTTTTCACATAAAAAATAGTTTTTAACTGGAAGATAGCTGAAAACAAGAATATACTTGGAATGGTGTAACACACCATGCATAGGAGTTTATAGTGGACACTTTGGAAAAGCTTGGTTTCTTGGGAGTTGGAAACATGAGTAGAACTTACTCATACAAGCGGAGGCTAGCAAAAGACTGGGAGCAACCAACTAAGAGAGCAATAATGGCCGTAATCATGCAGTGCAACAAAGCATTACTAATAAAGCATAGAGTGGTACTACAAGTAAAGGACTAAATGATCATAGAGGCTATGGTGACTTGTCATAGTCATAACATGGTGTGATCATGTGCCAAGTCAACCCAAACAAATCATTAAAGGAGAATACCACAATACCATGCTTTTGCATGCTAAAATAACGCATAATTTCTTCAAGGCACACTAAGAAATCCCAATTGTTTGGAACAAGACATGCTACAACAATAATCACTAAGCATAAGGTCAAAACAACACCTAGCATGTCATGCTAAAGTCTAAGTCACAGTCAATGCAAGCTCCTCTTGCACTTACAAGCAAGAACTTACTACTCCTTTCCATCACCAAGCAACTTATTTGCAAAACAACACAGCGAGAATAGGGGTCCAAACTACTTTATTCAAGCAAACTAAACAACCTAAGCAAAGCAAACAAAAACTAAGACGCTCCAAGAACAACACAACTGTGCATGAAACAATAAAAGTGAAGTGTCTAGACAGAACTGAGCTTTTTGTTGATGAAGAAGGGGATGCCATGGGCATCCCCAAGCTTTGACGCTTGTACCTCTTGGATATTTCTTGGGGTTACACCATGGTGGCATCCCCAAGTTTGATGTTTTGTTCATTATTCATCTCATTTCATCATTCTCTCTCTACACCTGGAATTTTTTTCTTCATACAAAACTTCACACAATCTTCATTAGCAACATTAGTGTATTTAAAAGATATTAGACCTATGGCAAAGCTTTGTAACAGCAAGGCTTTTCACTAAAAACACAATCTAGTGTAGTAACTCCTTCTAAAAACTTAATTTCCTAAAAAGAACTCAAAAAGGAATCAATAAGAAGCAAATGCAAATAATGGCATAATCTGTCAAAACAGACCAGTAGGTAGAAACCGATTTTTTAGAACATCTTTTGTTGCTCCAATCAAAAACTGTTGAACTAACGAAAGTTATCTAACATACTGGGGGATTTATTGGTAAATGTTGAGCTCAATCCTAGTTACAAAGACTCCTCACGAATTTTTTTGGTGGAGGACAGAAATCTGTTTCGGGACAACAACTCCCCAAATCTTACTCACCTCTCATTAGAGGTCATTCTTGGCACAAAAAGCAAACAAAAATGATAAGGAGAGGTCATTACTGAAGTAATAACTTCCAAGACTCAAGGAAATTCTTGGGTTATCTCCCAACAAGTACTTTTCTTTAACGCCTTTAAGTTAGACACAAGAAGCAAGAAGAATCAAGTACTTTCAAATGAGGAAGCATTAACATCAAACCTTGCTTTTAGAGGAGGGGCAAAAAGCAACTTCTCTCTCATAGGAAAGTGTTCAATAACTTTCTTGAATGGAAAATGATATTTAATGGTGCCTTCTTTCATATCAATGATGGCACAAACTGTTCTAAGAAAAGGTCTTCCCAAAGTAATAGGACAAGAAGCATTATATTCAACATCCAAAACATAGAAATCAATAGGGACATAAGCATTGTTAACCATAATGATAACATCAATAATACTCCCCATGAGTGTCTTCTTAGCATTATCATTGAGTGGAACATCTAAATAACAATCTTCCAATGGTGGCAAATCAAGCATTTTATAAATCTTCCTAGGCATAATAGAGACACTAGAACCAAGATCACATGAAGCTTTGAGATCAAAGTCATTCACTTGTATATTAATAATGGGTTCCCAACTATCTTCTACTTTCCTAGGAATAGAAGCTTTGTGTTTTAGCTTCTCTTCCTTAATCTTAAAAAGAGCATCTGTAATGTGTTTGGTGAAAGCAACATGCATATCACTAGCATCAGGACTTCTAGCAAGCTTTTGTAGGAACATAATCACTTCAGAAATATTGCAACCATCAATATCAAAATAAAACTTAGCATCACTAGTAGTAGACTCAATAGGCTTAGGCATAGTAGGAGGAGTAATAGGGACGACTTGTGGTTCAGTGGTGATGGTGCACACACTATTGTTTCTATCAATTTCAACTTCCCTTTCCCACCTAGCATGAAGTTGAGCTAACATCCTAACATTTTCATCAATAGTAACTTTTATGGCATGAGCAGTAGCAAAGGTATTTTCCATAGTTACAGGTTTAGCAGCCATTTTATTAATCAAGGAAGACTAAGCTTCAGATAAAGAGGATATATTTTTCTCAATAGTTAAAAGCCTTTCCTCTATAGTATTATTGAAAGTGATTTGTTTACTAATAAAGTCCTTGAGCATGAATTCAAGTTCAAAGGGGGCACTTCTAGCATTATTATTATAAGAGCTTCCATAGGAATTGCCATTATTAGGAGGATAAGGCCTATAATTGTTGTTGCTACCAAAATTATTCCTATAGGCATTGTTGTTGAAATTTTTGTTTCTAATGAAGTTCACATCAACTTTCTCTTCTTCAACAACCAAGGAGGCTAAGGGAACACTATTAGGATCTAGAGGAGCTTTCCCATTAACAAGCATACACATAATAACATCAATCTTTTCACTCAAAGAGGAAGTTTCCTCAACAAAATTTACCTTCTTACCATGTGGAGCTCTCTCAACATGCCATTCAGAGTAGTTAACCATCATATTATCAAGGATCCTTGTTAAAGCTCCCAAAGTGAGGCCCATGAAGGTATCTCCAGCAGCGGAATCCAAAATATTTCTTGAGGAGAAGTTCAAACCTACATAAAAAGTCTGGATAAACATCCAAGCAGTGAGTCCATGAGTGGGGCAATTCTTAACCAAAGACTTCATTATTTCCCAAGCTGGAGCAACATGTTCACTATAAAGTTGTTTAAATTTCATAATTTCACTCTTCATAGATATAATCTTAGCAGGATGATAGTATTTTCCAATAAAAGCATCTTTGCAGTTAGTCCAAGAATCAATACTATTTTTAGGCAAGGATAGCAACCATTCTTTATCTTTTCCTCTCAAGGAGAAAGGAAAAAGCTTGAGCTTAATAATATCTCCATCTACATCCTTATACTTTTGCATCTCACAAAGTTCAACAAAGCTATTGAGATGGGCAACACGATCATAAGAACCAGCACCAGAAAATTGCTCTCTATTCACAAGATTTAACAAAGCAGGCTTAATTTCATAAAAGGTAGCATCAGGAGCAGGTGGAGCAATAGGTGTGCTAAGTAAATCATTGTTGTTGGTTATAGTGAAGTCACACAACTTGGCGTTCTCAGCAGAGTTCATTTTGGCAAAGGTGGGCAAGCCAAAAACAACAGCAGCAGTTAGATCAGGAACTATTTTTTTGTGTTCTCGATTGAAGCAAGCAAACCAAACTAGACTAATTTTTTTGGGTTTTTTGAAAAGAGGCAAACAAAACCAAGCAAAAGAAACAAAGCAAACTAAAAACAAAGTAAAGAGAAAGGAAGTGGAGGACTCCCCTTGTGAAGACGTCCTTAGCCTCCCCGACAACGGCGCCAGAAAACATATTGATGGCGCCTCGTTGACGTGGGAGCTTCTTTCTTTATTCCCTGGCAACGGTGCCAGAAAACTTGTTGCCTAACAGAGAGGACTTCGTTGGAAACCCCAAGAGCAAGGTGTGATGAGTACAGCAGCAAGTCTTCCCTCAGTAGAGACCGAGGTTATCGAATCAGAAGGAGGAAGGAAACGTCACACAGGTGTTGCTAGCAACGCGGAGACCTGCACAACACAAACTCAAGACTTTGCTCCAACGAATCAGTGAGGTTGTCAAGCTCACCGGTTTGCTGTAACAAAGGATTAAACGTATGGTGTGGAAGGTAATAGTTTGCAGCAAGTAAACAGGTAAAAGTGGAAGATGTATCAATGGTAAATATTGGACCGGGGTCCATAGTTCATTAGAGGTGCTCTCCTTAGATAAACAACATGGCATGAAGGGTAAACAAATTACAGCAGGGCAATTGACAAGAACTGAGCAAGGCATACTAATGCAATTACTAGTCAGAAAGATCCTATGAGATTCGATTGGGCAATACAACAAGATACATAGACCGCCATCCAACTGAATCTATGACTAGAAGTCCACCTTCAGGTTATCATCCGAACCCCTCCCAGTATTAAGTTGCAAGCAACAGACAACTACTTTAATCAAAGTGTGTAAAGTAAACAGTCCACATGTTCCATGAACAAGAGACCGTTGTTTTGTCCCTAGTGGAAACAACACATCTACAACCGAAGAGATTTCTGTCACTTCCCTTGGAAACTAGAGGCATGAACCCACTATCGAGCATAAATACTCCCTCTTGGAGTCACTAGCAACTACTTGGCCAAGATAGCTACTAACAACGGAGAGCATGCAAGATCATAAACAACACAGACATGATAGAATCATAAATACAAAACCATTAACCAAACCAACATAATAATCTCAATATCCATCGGATCCCCGCAAAAATAACATGCATGATTACAAATAGATTAGATCTTGATCATGAACGGAGCTCATAAGATCTATACATTAAAGCACAAGGAGGAGATACAACCATCTAGCTACTACATGGACCCATAGTCCAAGGTGGAACTACTCACGCATCATACTGGAGAGAAGGCCTCTGGGATGATCTCCCCTCCGATAGGGTGCCGGGAAGAACTTCAGATCCCCCGATCTAGGGATGATGGTGGCGGCGGCTACAAACAGTTTCGTGGAGATTTGATCGGGTGCTTCGGGTTTATGCATCGGGGGATTCTTATAGGCGAAGGGGGAGGCCGAGGAGGCGGCCAGAGGGGCCACACACCTCCCAGGCACGGGCCCACCCCTGGTCGCGCCTAGGGGAGGGGGTCTGGATGCCCTGGCCCGCTTCTCCGTCTCCCCTCCGGACTTCTTGTTTCCCATGGAAAGTAATTGACTTTGACATTTGTCCCGTCCAATTCCGAGAATATTTCTTTACTAACTTTTTAGAAACCAAAAACAGCAGAAAACAGGCAACTAGCAATGTGGCAACTTGTTAATAGGTTAGTACCAGAAAACATGTAAAAAGCACCTCAAAGTGTAGACAAAGCAAAGTAGATACTAACAAGCATGGAGCATCAAAAATTATAGATACGTTTCCGACATATCATAGATTAAGCTTGAGAATTTGCTTGGAATAGCAAAAGTGCTACTAGGTAGATATGGTGGACACAAATGGCAAAAGTTTTGGTTCAAAGGGAAATGAAACATGAGAAGTATACCTTCTCAAAACAGGTTCTTGGCTAGCAAGGCTCGGTAGCAAGCAAGAGAGTTGAAAGAAACAAGCAAACATACAAGTAATAAAGCCAAACATGCAATTTTCCTTGAAGACACAAAATATCTTAAATAAAGAATACTAAGCTTATGAGCCAACAAGAAAGAAAACAAATGATACAAAATACCTGCAAGCTTTTTCTCTTTTTCTTTCAAACTTCAAAAAGTATTGCTACTGACCAGAACTCGGTTTGCCAAAACCAATTTAGATCCACTTGATGATCCCAAAGTGATTTTAATACCGATCAACAAGATCCATCATATAATAGAGATTGCAAACTAAAATAAGAAGTGCAAAAAGTAAAAGATGAGACTTCTCATTAATATTCCAATGAAGGCACTCACACCAAGGGATACATAGATAATGAATTAAGGAGAGATACTTCCACATGCAAACCGAACTATAAGACAACCTCTCTACCAAAGATATGAATCCACTAAAAAGTTAAAATATAAAATATAATGGTGGTGATACCGCGACACTCCCCCAAGCTTGGAATAAGCCAAGGGGATGCCAAACCTGATGACGAATTACTCCTTCGGTGGTGGTGTTCTCTTGATAAGATCCTCAATCAGCTTCCTTAACTCCTCAATCTCGAAGGTTAGAGTACAAATCAACTCCGAGTTTTGCTCAATGCGGTTCATGATCATATTGGACCGAGAGTTCCAATCCTTATTATTCTTTTCCCACTCTTCCTTCTTAGTGTGTTCCTCCCCTGCATAGTTAGAACGAGGCATATCCCATATCGAGGGCAAGTTCACTTTGGGCACATGTTGAAATTGACGCTCATGTATAAGAGTGTGGAAGGGTTTCTTGGTACTTGGAGGAGGTGGCAGTGGAGAGAGGGTATGACGTCGAGATTTCCCTCATGTGGACATCCGTGTTGTCCTCTTAAGCTTGGTAGGTTTTGCCACCAATCCAATGCTCGCGACGGTAGTGCGGGTGTCCGGTTGTTTGTCCTCCTCCATGTCTCCTTCATAACCTACCAAAATATCCTCCTCCTTGGGTTTGTGAGGATCGTCTTCCTCGAGCTTCTTGCCTTTGGTGTTAGCGGAGACCATGGTGCTCTAAACTTGAGAAGTTTTCCTGCCAGAAACAGATCGGAACGAAAACACGATGAAAACACGATAACCTCGGGGGATCTGGGGGGTTATATATTACGAAGTTTCAAAGCATAAGGAAGGTTTTGACACGGAAACGAGGCGGAGACGGAGTTCGGGGGTGGCACACCCCCTCCAGGCGCGGCCAGGCAGGGGCCCGCACCTAGGGTGGGTTTGTCCACCCCCGGACTCCGTTTCCTCTTTAGTTCCGTCTCGTAACTTCCCTTATGTATTAAAAACATAAAAAATATAAAAATATTGGGGATTCACGAACCTTCTGTTTTCACCACTTTTACCTATTCAAAGACAAACTCTGCAGACTCCTTTTCTCCTTCTCCTGGAAATTCCTTTCCTCACAAGGCAATACACAAACTTCAATGGCAATATTAGTGTAAGCAAAACAACAAACCTTTAGGTTCACACTTCAACTAAAATCCATCAAAACAAAGGCTTCTAAAAGAGGCAAATGCAAATGATAACAGAAATCTATCAAAGCAGACCAGCAGGTAAAGATTGATTTTTTCGAAACCTTCTATTGCTCAAATAAAAAAGTGCAGAACTAATGTAAGTTGGGTAACAACTTTTAGAACAAACTCAGAAAAATACAGCTCCATCTGACATACCGAGTTTCCTCACGAATTTTTACGGTGCAGCACAAAAATCTGTCCTAGGACAACCACTTTTCACAACTCCTCCACTTCACAAAAGTAGTTGAACTTGACACGAAAACCAAATCAAAAAGGATAAGGAGCAGTTATTACTGAGGTAATAACTTCCAAGAATCAACCAAACTCTTAGGTTATCTCCCAACAAGTACTTTTCTTTAATGCCTTTAAGTTAGGCTTGAAAGTTTCAGAGATGCTCACAAAGGAGATATAAATCTGGAGTGAAAAGGAGCATCAAGAAGCAAATAACCGACACACTTGAGTCTAACCCACTTCCTATGCATGGGAGTGTCATGAGAAAACAATTTGTTGAAACAAAAAGCCACTAGCATAGGAAGACAAAACAAATGCAACTTCAAAGCTTTCAACATAAAACGGGGAAACTTAACATTATTGAGAAGCATAAAACCATGTTTCCCTCTTATAAAATAACTTTTAGTAGCACTTTGAATAAAGTTGACAATATAAATGTCACTGGCAACAACTTTATCATAAGAATGAGCATACTTACAATCACCAAAGAGAGGTCCAAGGTCATAAACCGGATCAATAGAAGCAAGTTGTTCCATCCTGAAATCTTTATTAGGCAAGCTGTTTTCACAAGGATCTTTAGCAAATTTGGAAAAGTTAAACTTATAAGAATCTCCATCAAACTTAGTTAAAACTTTATCCTTCTTACAATCTATAATAGCTCCACAAGTGTTCAAGAAAGGTCTACCAAAAATGATAGGACAAGTTTTACTAGGTGCTAAGTTAAGCACTAGAAAATCAGCAGGATACTTAATCTTACCGCGAAGAACCTCCACATCTCTTACAATACCAATAGGGAAAATGATTTCCTTATTTTCAAGGTGAATAACCACGTCAATGTCCTCAAGCTCACAAGGACTAATCTCATGCATAATTTCCCTGTAAATATCATAAGGAATAGCACTAGAACTAGCACCAATATCACATAAACCATAGTAGCAATGTTCACCAATTTTAACAGAAAGCACAGGAACACTAGCTTTTCTAGCTTTACTAGGATGAGAGATAATATTAGAAGCGTCTTCACAGAAGACAATGTGCTCATCCTCTATATTTCTAGCGTCAAGATCTTTCACAATAGCTACCACAGGTTCAACATTCAATTTCCCATTAGGCTCCATAGTTTTCTTTGTACCTTTGTTATTTGCACTAATAATCATAGAATACTCCTTTACCTTAGCTGGGAAAGGTATTTTCTCAACATGAAGTTCAGGCACAATATGATTAGTAGTACAAACTTCAGGACTTCTAACAGGAACATGACTAACAACATCTTTATAAGGTGCATGGTACTTATTCCACTTCTTCTTGGGAATTTCTATGTAAGAGGCAAAGGCCTTAAAACAGTTGGCAATACTTTGGGAATCAAGACCAAACTCATTGCTAATGTCACGAAAGTCATCAGTTTCCATAAAAGATTTAATGCATTCATAATCATAGTTTATACCTGACTTTCTTCCTTTATTGTTCTCCCAAGCTTCAGTGTTCTCTTGAATACAGTCTAGTAGATCCCATTTAGCTTTTTCCTTCATACGTGTAAATGATCCAGCACAAGAAGCATCTAGTAAATCTTTATCATGAAGAGAAAACCTATCATAAAAGTTATTGATAATAATATTGTTAGGGAGTTCATGAATAGGACATTTAAGCATTAGTAACTTTAGTATCCCCCAAGATTGAGCTCTAATCTCTCCATCACGAGGCCAAAAGATATATATCAGATTTCTATCCATATGAATCTCACTGGGAGGATAAAATTTAGAATAAAAGAGAGATGCCATTTCCTCCCATTCCATGGATTGTCCATTCTTCAGCAGCTTATACCATTCTTCATCTCTCCCTTTCAAGGATATGGAGAGTAACTTCTTCTTTACCTGCTCAGTTGTGATACCTGCACACTTAAACAACCCGCTTAATTCAAGGATAAAAAGCAAGTGATCACCAGGATGGACAGTTCCATCCCCAAAATAATAATTATCCATAACATGATCAACAATATTTTTAGGTATCTTAAAGGATCTATCTCAACAGGTGGTGGTTCATCTACTACCCTAGCAGTGGTAGTAGTTTTCCCAAACAGAAAACCAAATGGGTTATCCATATTGAAAACAAAGTAACAAGTAGTAACAAAAAGCAATACTCACAGTAGAATTTTCTTTTACCAGTTCCACTCTTCAATAGCGCTTCACTCCCCGACAACGGTGCCAGAAAAGTCTTGATGACCCACAACTATAGGGGGTGTATCGTAGTACTTTCTATAAATAGGAGTGTCGATCCCAACGAGGAGCAGAAGGTGCTGAACAGTGGTATGGAGCAGGAACTCTCTGCAAATACTTAGCAAATGGATTTTTAGTGGTTTTCTCATAAGGCAACAAAACAAAGTGCAAGTAACAAAGAACAAATGCATCAAGTGGCCCAATCCTTTCTTAGCAAAGGACAAGCCGGTGGAAATACTTATAAGGAACAAACATTCTCGAGGACACAGGGGAATTCTGTCAAGTGCTTTCGCTTCATATAGCTGAGTACTCTTCTTTGGTGTTGTAAGTGTTGTGTGGGTGAACCTGTGCTAATGTACCGACCTTACTTGGACTAATACATACTTGTAATTAAACCCCATGCAAACATCTGTAACTACAGGAAAGTAATTAAGATATAAATCTAACCACAACCTTAAACTCTGAGATCATATGCTCCCTTGTGCAAAGGTTTCCTAACGGGGGTTCAGGTTTCTGTCACTCCGACAACCCCACAATTCGTAGCCAAATATATAATGCATTCCCCTAGGCCCATAAATGGTGAAGTATCATGTAGTCGACGTTCACATGACACCACTAGAATAATAGCACCACAACTTAAATACTAACCATTGAATAATAACTCAACACAAATCCACTAATAACAACATGACTTATCCCATGTCGTCAAGAACTAGACGAACTACTCACAAGACATCATATGGATCAAGATCAAAGATGATATCATAATGGATAACAATCTGAACATAAACAATAATACAATGGTTCCACTCAGAAGCATCAACTACAATAGTAATTAACATCGAGAAAGTTTCGCCTATGAACTAATGCAAGATCCAACACAATTGTTACAGCGGGACAGAGTGGTGATGATGGTGCTGGTGGTGATGATGGTGTGGATGATGATGATGATGATCCCGATGAAGCCTAGCTTGATGATGGTGTTGATGGCGACGATCTCCCCTCTCCGGGAAGGAATTCCCCTGGCAATCTGCGCGAGAGATCTCTCTCGGTGTTTTCCGCCCCTAGAGGCGGCGGAAATCTATCTGTGGTCACTCCCCTAGCCTTAGGGTTCCGTAGGGAAGATATAGGCGAAGGGGCGGAGTCGGGAGCCGGGCAGGTGGGCCACACCTGCCCTAGGCGTGGCCCAGGGTGGGCCCACGCCTAGGGTGTGTGGGTCCCCTGCGGCCCTTCTTCGTCCCTCATTCTGGCTTCCTCTGTCTTCTGGAAAAATATAATTTTCCCATATTTTTCTGGTATTTTTCTGATCTTCAAGAAATTGCATCAAAACGCCTTGTTTTCCATCAGAATCCAGACTCCGACAGTCCATCCTCCAAGAATCATCCAACATGCATACACATATGAAAAGTCATAAGTAATACCTCATAATAAGACAAATATCAATGAATAGAGGTAGATTATGATATAGAATGGTGATGCATATTGGGCGTATCAGTGTGCACTTGCGATCGATATGTTTATTTCGAACTAGCTACAAACGAGCTATGTACTTGCAGTCATCACATGCACCACCATGACCTTGAAATCACCATCACTTCATGGACATCGTGTGGCATCCCGCAAAACCACTACTAGAAAATCGCGTTGAATTTGTGCATTGCATCGTCATCATCATGCATTGTTTGCATAAAACTATTTTTCGCAAGCCCGTTTTGTTTTCCAAACGCCCCATCTTTATTCAAACGTCAAGCCCCGGGTGCTGCCGGATATTTTGTTGTCTAAAAACTATTCGCAAAGTTCTTTTCAAATTAAATAAAAGCTTGAATTATTTTTGGTGGGGCAGTCGAACGGGCCGAACCGACCGAACGACCGCCCCAGAAAAAAAACTAAATCGGTCCGCTCTAATCCTAAACCTACCAGATATTCTACCCTCACCCCCTGGCCACCTCACCCCCTCCAATAGCGAGACGCCACCTCACCCCACCCTTTCCCCCTAGCCACTCAGGTGCAGCCACCTAGCCTACCCCACTCCCTCTCTCTCAACCCCCTGCCCCACCTGCCACACTGCACACACACTCACGCCACCACGCTGCCTTAGCCCTCAGGCCCCACCGGACCAGCAAGGCCAGTCCCGCTCAGGCCCCAGCGCCCCTCCTCCCCAGCTCCCTCTCTCTCTTCTCCCCATGAGCCTCCTCCTCATCAGCCTCCCTCAGACTGCACCCCGCCTGCCCCTCCTCCTGCCCGCCACCGCCGGCCGCCCCTCCCCTGGCCGCCACCGCCTCCCTCCGGCTCAACCACCCGGCCCCACTCTCCTCCGGCAGCCTCCCGGCCATTGCCCGCCGCAAGGCCACGCCACGCGACGCCTCCAGCCCTCCGGCCGCTCCCGCCGCTCAGCGCCTGCCCGCGCCCACAGCCGCCGGGCGGCCGCCCGGCTCTTGCCGCTGGGCCATGGCCGAGCTGCCGCCCGACCGCCAAGGCTCCCGTCCTCCGTCATCACCCGCCACCTACCGTCGGCCCGCTGCCGGACCGCCCGCCTCCGTCGAGCCTCACGCCTCGCATCTCCGACCTCTCAGACGCCTCAGCGCTGTGCCGCTGCCACGTCAACCTCGCCCGCTCACGCTTCGCCCGACCCGCCGCCCTTCCGCCGGCTAGCCCTGCTCGCCGCTGCCCACCGCGCCCGCTGGCACTCGCCTCAGCGGCGCGCTGCCGACGCCGACCCCAAGCCCGACCGTGTTCTGCTGCTCGCCGCCGCGTCGCGGAGCCCCCGTAGTCCCTCCCTGCGCTGCTACCCCTCCCCGTCGCCTCCCGTGACCGCCGGCAGCGAGATCCCGAGCGCCGCCGCGGCCGACCACCGCGGCCTGCGCTTTCGCCGCCGACCCGACAGGAGCACAACGCCAAGGGCCCACACCGCAGTGGCTACCGCCGTATCGTGGTGATGCTAAGATGGGGTTGCCCCAAACCAAGGCAAGGCGCCATGTGCCGATGCACCAGTCCGAGATCTGCATCACTTATGTCGCGGCCAAGACCATCCGAGGATAGGTCACCCCGAAGCCGACCCCGGCGCCCGGAGCCGAGAACCCCGACAAGAACCACGCCACGGATACGCCGAGTTCGCCATCGTGAAAACCAAGGTCGTCGACATGGAACCGATGGACGCCAAGTACTCCTTCTCGGATGCGATGCTCGAGAACCCGGACGATAAGAACATCGACGCAGAATGCCAAGTTCTTCACCCCGAAGCCAAGACCGACCCTGTGGGACCCGACGAGATCTGCATGACGACAAGAACGGTATTGACCCGGAAGAACCCGACGCGCCCCGACACGCGGACCCGACAAGTTCTTCTCGACGACAAGATCATTGACATAGAACCCGAAGGACACATGTGCGACAAGGACTCCCTCGAGAACGCCGAAAGCTTACGGACACCGAGACCCCGGATGCGCCAAGACCCTAACCCCGGAGTCCGAGAACGACCCGTCGAACCCTGGACCCTGTCGAACCCCGAACCCCGGAACCCCAAGATCGTCGAGACCCCTAATGTGTGAACCCTCTCCCGCAAACCCTATTTTATAATTGAAATACAACTTGTCGCATATTAAATTGTCATCTCGCATGCATTCATTTGGTTGGGGGCCTTATGCCGATTCACCTAATAATTAAATATGGGGCCCATATGCGGGCAAATCTAGTCTCATATCGGCCTCATTTAAACTTGTGTAGCGAACCGTGAAACTTTCGCCTTGTTAAACAACATTTAAATTATGGGGTAGCTAAACAACTTGAACCACACGATAATTGTCGGACCCGGTCCACTTAATATGACCTAACTGCATCGCATCTTTGCCATGTCATTCATCATAAATGCATCATGCCGATTTTCTGCCGTTGTATTAAATCTTGCATCCGATGTTTCTTCTAGTGTTTTGCTTCTTCGCGGATAAGGCCGTTGAGTTGATGTGAGCTTCGCCCGATCTTGATTGAACCTTCGACAATGTTTTCAAAGCAGCATCTCCCCTTTCTACCTATCTTACTTTTATAGTATTTACTTCCCTCCTGATCTATTGCTATCTGTGTTATGCTGTTTCAGTTTCGCACCGTGATATCCCTCGCAGCCATATATAGCCTTGGACACATCCTATTACCTGATGTTTGGTAGATAGTTGGACCCGCGTGTCGTATGTCGCTTGCTCAAGTGTTTGCTTGTCGTCAAGTACCACAATTGTTGGAGGGTTGCCGCATGTTGATGTTGGAGATGATCATGGTTTTACTTATTGTATCACTTTAAATCCTGTTTAACAACTAAAATTGAATTAAGCAGAGGCATCGGTGGGTGATAGGTAATGTTGGTTTTCCGAACGCCCACTTGTGTCCCGTAGGACCCGAGTTCTTGACACCTGTTCCGAGATCGAGCGCGCTAACCACAGGTGGGGAGATATGGGCCCCCCATTGATTATTACCTGATTTCAAAGTATTGTACTTGGGGCCACAACTAGTTTGAGGTGTTTTTACTATTCTGTACTTATGCCATGCTACTTATGTATTTACGTTTGTGCGAGGAGCACACTGTACTGTTTAGGATCGGGCCACGATTTCGCGGTGTCGACAGTCCCCGTTTGGGGATTTGCTGTCGTTCACAGCCGTCTTCCCAAACCCCAAGTCCGTCTCGGAGACCGGCCGACTTCGTTGCGGGTGTCGACTTGGTGGGGTGGCCCCCATGTACTTGCTTTGTCTGCAGGAACGCCGTGACTTAGGCCCCGCCGACATACCGATGGGTGTATGTTAACGATCGGCAAAAAGGGTCGGCGTCGTGGATACTTTGGTGCACCCTGCAGGTTTAATCTTTTCGAAGCCGTGTCCGCGTTATGGACGACTTGGAGCACGTTGTTGATCATAGACAACTATAACTAAAGTTTATTGTTTTAAATTGACTTGCTTCCGATATGATTAGTAATCAGCTCCACTACAACGGAATGGCTAAATAAAAGTACCAACAACTGCTGGGTTTTGGGGTTATTTCATGATAATTGTATCTGACTAGTAAGTGTTGCCACTATAACGGAATGGTTAACTAAAAGTGCCCACTGCTTATCTTTTATCAGGATGATTATCTAAACCTGACTAGTAAAGTGCCGCAACTATAACTGAATAAATAAAACTGCCAACGGTGTGAGTTCCTCGGTTGACTTCCTCGTTTGGTCTCGAGGGGGAAACGCCAGGATGGGTTTGTTTGATGATAGTATCAGGTTGGATCCGAATAGGTCTTTCTCATCCCTCTCTGATATCCGCCAGTTGAATCGAGTCTCTATAGGTTGTATAGTGCATGCTGCCGCTGCCGCTCAGTCCACCATACCTATGTAGGCGAGGACCGCCGAATTCTAGCCTCGCTGTAATCGCCTCAAGATCGACGCCCTTCTTTTTTTCCTTTGCCTTCGGCACCCTTTGTTTAAGGTGTTTTGAGATCGACGTTAGCATGGTTACCCTTCCGGCTTGGCCTGGGCAGGGTTATGGACGCCATTGGTTATTCTTCAGGGCTCTTAGCCCCATTTGCATCTTGTCCGTAGTCGGACGCCCCATCGTTTTCAAGGTGATTTGGATCTTTGTACCGTATATTTGTATTCTTGACTCTTTGAGTCGCTGTTGTATATATATCTGTTCTGTGGGTCCCATCGAGGACTGTTGTGTAATGTTATTACTTTGCTTTCCACCCGCACGAAAGTGCCTGGTGGGCACCTTCGAATCGTTTCTATGCGGGTTTGGCGAGTTTTGCTAAAACTTGCATAGGGCCGATTCTGAGGGTGTTACAGAGTGGTATCAGAGCTCAGCAGTTGCGATACCCCACAAGTCCAGCCTGTAGGATAACCTAGCTAACGGCCGAAGTAGAGTGTCAAAACTATTTTTGCAAAATCGGTTGGATAGTTCTGGTTAGGTCTGATTTTACTCCTTACCCCTCTGCTATTCTCCTCGTATCTCTACGCGTTTTAAATCTGCCCTCATCTCTTTCTTCGAGTCCAGGAATTCTCGTGGTTGGGTTTCCGTCGTACCTTCAGGGTTTCGCTTCCTCCTCTGATAACGGTGTTGCTACGTCCGGTCTTCATGCTATCCGAGGAATCCTCCGTCTGGTGGACTTCTCTTGTTCCTTCTCGAGCCTTCCGGTGTTTTCCGACGCGACGACATCATCTACGCCAGACCCGATGCAGAGTCTGCATCACTCCTTTGATCTGAACCTCGCTTGTCGAGATCTTCAATCTGAATCCTGAGGGTTGGTTGCATAACCTGTCTATTCGTGTACATAGTAATGCTTTGAGTGCGGGATGGAGTCGCGACCATACCACTACTCTTACCATTCGCTTATGTACATTGAATGGTGGATCGATGCAATTTTACTCCTTCCACGGAAGCTAGAGGTGGCTTAATTTGCTGATGCCTCTACCTTCGACCTTTTTCGTTCCGGAGGGCTCTCTCGACGATCAGGGACAACGACCTCTTGTTAGTGGTGTCGCGAAGATCTACACGAAGCGCGAAGACGCCGATCGCCGACCTTTCCTTCCGGTACCATGAGGCGGATCTCGAGGGCGAGATCCATTGTTAGTGGTGTCGAATTGTGGCATCCCGCAAAACCACTACTAGAAAATCGCGTTGAATTTGTGCATTGCATCGTCATCATCATGCATTGTTTGCATAAAACTATTTTTCGCAAGCCCGTTTTGTTTTCCAAACGCCCCATCTTTATTCAAATGCCAAACCCCGGGTGCTGCCGGATATTTTGTTGTCTAAAAACTATTCGCAAAGTTCTTTTCAAATTAAATAAAAGCTTGAATTATTTTTGGTGGGGCAGTCGAACGGGCCGAACCGACCGAACGACCGCCCCAGAAAAAAAACTAAATCGGTCCGCTCTAATCCTAAACCTACCAGATATTCTACCCTCACCCCCTGGCCACCTCACCCCCTCCAATAGTGAGACGCCACCTCACCCCACCCTTTCCCCCTAGCCACTCAGGTGCAGCCACCTAGCCTACCCCACTCCCTCTCTCTCTCTCAACCCCCCAGCCCACCTGCCCACACTCACGCCAGCACGCCTACTTAGCCCCGCCAGGCCCCACCCCCGGACTCAGCGATGCTGGGCCCTGCTGGCCCCACGACCCCTCCTCCCGTAGCTCCCTCTCTCCTCTCCCTTGAGCTCTCCTCCCAGGCATCGAGCCTCCTCACACGCACTGCCCGCTTCCGCCCAGCCTCCTGGCCCGCCACCGCCGTCCCGACCCCAGCGCCCTTCCCCCTCCTCGGCTTCCGCAACCACCCGGCCCCAGACCTCCCTCCTCGGCAGCCTTCCCATGGCCGGCGCCCCAGCGTCGCCTCCATGCCACCGCGCCGGCCGCCCATGGCTCCCGCCTCCGCCTCTGCACCCGTCCCAGGCGCGCCGCGCAGCGGCCCGCGCCCGAGCTCTTCCTCGTCGCGGCGGCTCCCTCCCTCGCCGCCGGGCCGAGCCAGGCCGCCCGACTCGCCAGCGTCCGGTCCTCCGTCCATCACCCCGCCACCTACTGCGTCGGCCGCGCCGCGGACCGCCCGCCTCCGTCGAGCCCGCGCCCGCCTCGCCCATCTCCGACCTCCGCGCCGCGCCGCCACGTCCAACCTCGCCCGCTCACCGCCGTTCCCGACCCGGTCGCCCCTTCCGCCGCCGGCTAGCGCCCTGCCGGCCCACGCTGCGCCGTCCACCCGCGGCCCGCCCGTAACCCTGCGCCTCCAGCGCCTTGCCGTCGGCCCCGACCACTGAGCCCGCGTGTTTGCCGCTGCCCGTCGCGTGAGCCCGTAGTCCCTCTCGCTGCTACCCTCCCGTCGCCTCCGTGACCGCCCGGCAGAGATCCCGGCGCCCGGCCCAGCCGGCGACCACGCGGTCGGCCCTGCGTGCTGCTGCTTACGCCTCGACACGGCATGGCCAAGGGCCCACACCGCGATGGCTACCTGCTGGTATCGTGTGGTGATGCTAAGATGGGGTTGCCCAAACCAAGGCAAGGCGCCATGTGCCGATGCACCGATCGAGATCTGCATCACTTATGTCGCGGCCAAGACCATCCGAGGATAGGTCACCCGAAGCCGACCCGGCGCCCGAGCCGAGAACCCGACAAGAACCACGCCACGGATCGCCGAAGTTCGCCATCGTGAAAACCAAGGTCGTCGACATGGAACCGATGGACGCCAAGTACTCCTTCTCGGATGCGATGCTCGAGAACCCGGACGATAAGAACATCGACGCAGAACGCCAAGTTCTTCACCCCGAAGCCAAGACCGACCCCGTGGGACCCGACGAGATCTGCATGACGACAAGAACGGTATTGACCCGGAAGAACCCGACGCGTCCCGACACGCGGACCCGACAAGTTCTTCTCGACGACAAGATCATCGACATAGAACCCGAAGGACACATGTGCGACAAGGACTCCCTCGAGAACGCCGAGTGCTTCCCCCCCGGACACCGAGACCCCGGATGCGTCAAGACCCTAACCCCGGAATCCGAGAACGACACGTCGAACCCTGGACCCTGTCGAACCCCGAACCCCGGAACCCCAAGTTCGTCGAGACCCCCCTAATGTGTGAACCCCCCTTCCCGCAAACCCTATTTTCATAAATGATATCAACTTGTTGCATATTTAATTGTCATCTCGCATGCATATCATTGGTTTGGGGGCCTTGTGCCGATTCACCTAATAATTAAATATGGGGCCCATATGCGGGCAAATCTAGCCTTATATTGGCCTCATTTAAACTTGTGTAGCGAACCGGTGAAACTTTCTGCCTTGTTAAACAACATTTAAATTGCGGGGTAGCTAAACAACTTGAACCACCTGATAATTGTCGGGACCCCGGTTCCACTTAA
Source organism: Avena longiglumis (assembly GCA_030063025.1). Classification (NCBI taxonomy): domain Eukaryota; kingdom Viridiplantae; phylum Streptophyta; class Magnoliopsida; order Poales; family Poaceae; genus Avena; species Avena longiglumis. Next base: position 79,317,418 of record CP125978.1, read on the forward strand.
TATGACCTAACTGCATCGCATCTTTGCCATGTCATTCATCATAAATGCATCATGCCGATTTTCTGCCGTTGTATTAAATCTTGCATCCGATGTTTCTTCTAGTGTTTTGCTTCTTCGCGGATAAGGCCGTTGAGTTGATGTGAGCTTCGCCCCGATCTTCGGTCGAACCCTTCGACAATGTTTTCAGGCGAGCATCTCCCCCTTTCTACCTATCTTACTTTTATAGTATTTACTTCCCTCCTGTTGATCTATTGCTATCTGTGTTGCGTTGCTCTAGTTTCGTACCCGTGATATCCCTCGCAGCCATATATAGCCTTGGACACATCCTATTACCTGATGTTTGGTAGATAGTTGGACCCGCGTGTCGTATGTCGCTTGCTCAAGTGTTTGCTTGTCGTCAAGTACCACAATTGTTGGAGGGTTGCCGCATGTTGATGTTGGAGATGATCATGGTTTTACTTATTGTATCACTTTAAATCCTGTTTAACAACTAAAATTGAATTAAGCAGAGGCATCGGTGGGTGATAGGTAATGTTGGTTTTCCGAACGCCCACTTGTGTCCCGTAGGACCCGAGTTCTTGACACCTGTTAGAGATCGAGCGCTAACCACGGTGGGGAGATATGGGCCCCCATTGATTATTACCTGATTTCAAAGTATTGTACTTGGGGCCACAACTAGTTTGAGGTGTTTTTACTATTCTGCTTATGCCATGCTACTTATGTATTTACGTTTGCGAGGAGCACCTGTCTTCATTTAGGATCGGGCCACGATTTGGCGGTGTCGGCAGTCCCGTTTGGGGATTTGTCGTTCACGCCGTCTTCCCAAACCCAAGTCCGTCTCGAGACCGGCCGACTTCATGGTGTCGACTTGGTGGGTGGCCCCATGTACTTGCTTTAGTGCGGGAACGTCGTGACTTAGGCCCGCCGACATACCGATGGGTGTATGTTAACCGATCGGCAAAAGGGTCAAGTGCTGTGGATACTTTGGTGCACCCCTGCAGGGTTTAATCTTTTCGAGAAGCCGTGTCCGCGGTTATGGACGACTTGGAGCACAGTGCTTGATCATAGACAACTATAACTAAAGTTTATTGTTTTAAATTGACTTGCTTCCGATATGATTAGTAATCAGCTCCACTACAACGGAATGGCTAAATAAAAGTACCAACAACTGCTGGGTTTTGGGGTTATTTCATGATAATTGTATCTGACTAGTAAGTGTTGCCACTATAACGGAATGGTTAACTAAAAGTGCCCACTGCTTATCTTTTATCAGGATGATTATCTAAACCTGACTAGTAAAGTGCCGCAACTATAACTGAATAAATAAAACTGCCAACGGTGTGAGTTCCTCGGTTGACTTCCTCGTTTGGTCTCGAGGGGGAAACGCCAGGATGGGTTTGTTTGATGATAGTATCAGGTTGGATCCGAATAGGTCTTTCTCATCCCTCTCTGATATCCGCCAGTTGAATCGAGTCTCTATAGGTTGTATAGTGCATCTTTGCCGCTCGATCCACCATACCTATGTAGGCGAGGACCGCCAATTCTAGCCTCGCTGTGTCTTGGCCTCAAGATCGACGCCTTCTTTTTTCCTTTGCCTTTGTCGGCACCCTTTGTTTAAGCAGGTTTTGAGATCGACGCCGTTAGCGTGGTTACCCTTCCGGCTTGGCTCAGGCGGGGTTATGGGCGCCATTGGTTATTCTTCGTGGCTCTTAGCCCCATTTGCATCTTGTCCGTAGTCGGACGCCCATCGTTTTCAAGGTGATTTGGATCTTTGTACCGTATATTTGTATTCTTGACTCTTTGAGTCATTGTTGTATATATATCTTACGTGGGTCCCATCGAGGACTGTTGTGTAATGTTATTACTTTGCTTTCCACCCGCACGAAAGTGCCTGGTGGGCACCTTCGAATCGTTTCTATGCGGGTTTGGCGATTTTTGCTAAAACTTGCATAGGGCCGATTCTGAGGGTGTTACACATCGACACGTGCCCTGAACAGCGGAGACACACGACATCGCCAGAACGAGGGACAACATCCCCGTAGCCCGCGAGAGGAACCCACCTCCAACGCCAAGAAGCAGTCATCGATCGGACAGACCAGCCGGGGCACACTAGGCCTAGCCAGGCCTAGGCGGGCCCATAAAGCCCTGGCTACCACTGCTGCAATGGGAAGGCCGCAGCTCCGCATCCCTAACCCCAGGTAGTCACCACCGCCGCCTTCATAGAGACCTATGGAGGCAGCACCTGTCCCATCTAGGGCCGAGGCGGCCAGATCCGGCTAGGGTCAGCATCTGGCAGCGCTCCTAGCCATGGTGCCCGCCACGCGTGGGCAGCACCATCGCTAGAGCCACCCGGACGCGCCAGACCTGAGTTGACCGTCGCCATGAAGAAGAAGGGCCCCGACCTCATCTCCTTGGCGTGGCGAAGGTCAATCCGCCACTGTCAGCGCCGTTAGGGCTTCGGCCTGTGACCCAGGCCGGCGACAACGAAGTAAGATGGGGAAGGAGGGGGTGGGGCGGCCTAAGTTGGGGGGCTTCGATTTCCCGGGGGGGGAGGGGGCAGACGCGGGTTGTTTTTCGGGCGTAAAGCCCCCATTTTATTTGCACTAATCCTAGTCTATTTGTTGTCCCAAATGTTAGTGTTCCTTCTCTCTCAAAAAAATGTTAATGTTCCTTCTACGTTTTTTAACACCAAGCACAACATAAGACACACGTGTACTCACATCACCGCAAGAAAAACAACAATTCTCTCCGATAATATTTAATTATCATAGGTTTAGGCAAAACTTCGGTAAAGATTTATCTAAACCCACGACAATTAAATTAGACCCGAGGGAGTACTTGAAGATAGGAGTCGGATAGCTTCAAGGTTGAATCAGTCGCAGAAGTCATGCATGAAAGGAATATTCATTGGAAGAAAAATCCACCTTAAATGAGATAAACAACCGTCAATTTTGCGATCTCTTCATTGTTATTCTGCATAAAAAAAATATTGATCTCAACCTCTAGCCATATGTCAGTGTTTGAGGCGAAAGCAGGGTAGACGTCGGGGAGGCATGGAGGCGAGCATCGAGCAAGGTGGAGATGGTTCCTAGGTAACGATGACGGGTACATAATCGAATGTTTCAAAGTGTTGGGGTCCCATTGAAAGTGCATGGTTGAAGCAACAGTTCGTACTGGTTGGGTCATGACAGGATGAAAAACACGGTATAGGTCCCGAGAGCAAAGGGGAAGGTCACTTTTTATGCGGGGTAGGATGGATTAACGAAGAGAAATAGGATGATCTATCCCACGTCATATCTAGGGCCAACTATCTCAAATCTCGACTCAAAATTCATGTCCTTAAACTATAGGCAAACCAAACATCCACAGTAGTAAGAGTTTTTAAAATACTACTAGTTTATAGAATCCAAACAATTGCAGTCAACAATCCAACTCTAGTATAAGGGCTAAAGAATTTAGTTAGTAACTAATTTGAGACACTGACCAAATCGGTACATGAGGAAATGAGAGAGGCGAATATGCAGCAGCGGCCCTAAAATTCATCAAGGGTTTTGTACCCCTAGCCAATAACATCGGCGGTCCACTTCTCCTATGATGGCCTTGGGGTCTTGGCGGCGTGGTGGACCACGACCCCTTGCCGGCAGGAGGATTCCCTATATTTGTTTAGGATGATTTTTAGTTGTCTTCTTTTAGATGGTAATGCGGTGGCTACATCCCAAATTCCAAATAATGTCCTCCCTGCTCTATCATATCACTCTGCTCTATCATATCACTATGGTTGTGCATCTAGCTCAGATAGAGGGCTCATGAAGTCATGTGTCTGACAGATCTTTTGGGATCCGTTCGGTTTTCATGTTTTTTAATGTGGTTTTACGTCTCAGTCTCTTCCGATCTATGGTTGTCATCATCGGTGCTGGTTTTTGCTCTATTTCGTTGGTACTTTGGGCCTTGGCACGACGAATTTTCATGTGTCTACTACAATAATCTCTAGTACGATAAGCTTTACCCGGATTTGGTAATGGAGGGGTGAGGACATTGTGAAGGAGTTAGTGCCCTAGAGCAATAATAATGATTATCATATAACTCTATGTTATTTATTTATGTTTATAATTATGTGTATTGATCGGGAGAATCATAGGAAAACTCACATGTAGGTGTAGAAAGAAGAACACCAGTTTGTTTCTAGTCATGCCTCTAGGACTAGCTCATGTGTTGTCAGACGATCCAGTTTTCTGATCATAGTTATAAACATTATATTAACTTGGATAATGGTCAGAACATGAGTACATTGTTGGATGAATAAGGGTACTAAATTGATCCAACGACTGGTTTACTATGAGATGTAATCGTCATGTTAATTTAATAGTTAAGCAACATCATTATCTTATACATAAATCCTTAGACCATGAGAATATCAAGTAACCTCATGTTGGAAGGTTTGCTTTGGTGAGGTGATTGAAACATCACTTGAATAAGGAGGTAATAATAGTGACCTTTAAGTACTTTGGAAAGTATGCACGAGAACCCGGATAGTTTGAGAATGGGATCTTGATCCTCCAGACGATAGAGAGATATACTCTGGATGCACTGGACAGTACAGTGTCACCATATCTTTTGCGTAGAAAATTATGATGTTGATCGTAAGGATATTATAATACAAAGGAGTAAAGAGAGTGAAAATAGAACAAGGATAACATATATAGTGATCAAGAGTTGCTTCGCAAGGGTACCGACATCTTGCCTCGGGGTTGTCACTTATATTTTTTTGAGGGAGGTTGTCACTAATATATTGTGAATAAGAAGGATATCATTTGTATAATGAACTAGTTCACTCGGTTATGGCAACTTCCTCCATCAATTATGACTATAATAGATTCTCCATGGATGCCGACTTTGGTTTGGAAAATGTTGCATCGTTGATCTTCACTTTGTTGGACTTGTGCGGTAAAAACCTTTGGTAACAATATGTGTTGGGATGGCATCATGTTCATGTTGAATATATGCCCTAGAGTCAAATAACAAAGATGTTTTATCATCATATCTTATTAGTTCGTAATAGTTTTATACCACGCTACAAACAGTATTAAGCAGAAACATTAATACACGTGTGGCTAAGGAATAAGGTGGGCCCTAGGAGCTATTTATAGTGCAAATGCAAAAGGATTTGGTTGGAGAGGAAATGGTAGGAAATATTCCAAGGGCATCAAACCCATCATGCACACATGCAGCGTCTGGACGGTAATATAAGTGTAGGTATTCTTCAGGCGCCGCTATGGTGGTGGTAGTGCTGCTAGGCGTAGTGGTAGTATTAGTGTGGCCTTCTTGCATCTAGTTGTCGTGGAGGAGGCGGTAGAGGCAGCGGTAGTACCGCTGGCAGTACCGCTTTGAGCGACCCGAGAGGGTTGAAGCGGTGGTAGCGACGATAGTGGCGGTGATAGTACTATGGCCGGAGGTAATGGCGGTAGTAGTATCATGGGCGGTAGCGCTTCGAGCGACCCGGGAGGGGTTGAAGCGGTAACGCCAGAGGTGGCACTGACAGTAGTACCATGGCAACGGTAATACCATCAAGGGAAGGGGTAGTACCATTGCAGGGAGTCTTGGCACGCTGCAGACGAGCGGGGTGGTAGTACTACTGCTGATGTAGCTTCTTATCTTACATGTGCTTTCTTGGCGTTGGTCTTGACGGTTTTCTTGAGGTTCATAGATGAGGATGCAAATTTTATTTGCATGATGTAGCAAGTATTCCAAAGGATATTGAAGTCACACATAGATAGGAGTGAGTTCACCATATCATGGAGAACTTTGACTCGAGCTTGGGTCATGGGTTCACTTAGGGAAATTAATTGTGTTGATGTAGATGTTGATGTAGGGCATTTCACATCACTACCGCTTTAAATGAGATGGCCAACAGTCAAATTTTGGAGTCCCACCATTGTTATTCTACATCAAGATATGTATCAACCTCAACCTCTAGCCACATATGAGCATTTGAGGCGAAAGCAAGGTAGACTCTAGGGTGCCGCGGAGGCGAGCGTCGAGCAAATTGGAGATGGTGCCTAGGGAACATGACTAGACGAAACCGAATGTTTTGGGTTTAAAGTGCGGGGGTCAAAGTGGGAGTTTAGGGCTCGAGCGGTAGTGTTATTTTCAATAGTTAATAGTGGAAAGGGGGGAGATAACTTGTTAGGCGGGATAGGAACGCTTGATGTATATAAATAGGATGAGCTTCTCCACGTAATACCTAGGTTCAACGATGTGAAATCTCGAATCAAAACGACATGCAATTAAACTAGGGCAAACCAAATGTCCATACCTAGTAAGATTTTTTGAGAATACTAAGAGTTCACAAAATCCAAATAATCGGCAATACAAATTGCACTTTTGGTGCCGCCGCTTGTACCATTTCCTCTCCATAAGGACTAGCTGCAGCGTGGTAGCATCTATCCTTTCTTGGCGATCAAAACATAGAGGAGGCTGTCATGGCAGACGTTGACGCCCCAGAGACGAAACTTGGTCTCCTTGAAGGCCCAGATCTGGACGACGTCACCCGCCTGGAGGCCGCTCTCGTTGATGAACCCCAGGTATCCCTCCCCCTTGATGACGGTGCCGCGGCTGCTGTCCCAGGTCGACAGCTGCAGCTCCCTGACGCCGGTGCCGATCCCGACGACGAGCACGGGCAGCCCGCCGTGCCTCTTCCCCTTCCTCTTCTTCCTGACCACTCTCTCGCCAGCAGGGACGGCCGCGGGTGGCAATGCCGGCAGCCTCGGCGGTCTGGGCGCGTCCGCGTCGATCAGGTTGGCGGCGACGCGCTCGACGTCGGAGAGCACGGGCAGGAGGTTGCGCAGCACGCCCTCGCTCGGGAGGCGGAACCGGTTCTGCTGCCGGTCCAGGTCGGTGGCGGTCACGGTCTTCTCGGCGACGAAGTGCACCGGCAGGTCCATGCGGAGCTTGAGGTGCGGGAGCAGCCTCCCGCGCAGCCACGGCGGCTCGGCCCGGACCTCGGGAGGGAGCGTGGGGGCGACGGCGCGGAGCGGGGCGGCGTTAAGAATGACGACGGGCGGCGGTGGTGGCGGCACGAACGGCACCAGGGCGCCGGCGTCCGCCGTTGGTGAGTGGCTTGTTGCCGTGTTCTCTGCGGCGTCAGGGTCGTGGATGGCCAGCGTCGTAGTCTGCTCGAGCGGCCTCTTGCAGCCGGAGAGCGGCGCCGCCATCGTCGTCAGGGAATGGTCGGTTCTGGCGCGCGGCGGAGCAATGGGTCGTCTTGCGTCGCGGCGGTGACACGTAGCGCTGTATGCTGGATGCTCGGTATGCGGTTTCTTCCGGCGGAATCGAGGCGGGCGATCGATCGATGGATGCAGACGAGGGGAGCGCCGGCGTATATATATATATATATATATATATATATATATATATATATATATATATGGATCGGGGCAGTCCGACTCCGACTCAAACACGAGGGAGAGAGAAATCATCAGGAAGACGCGGGCAGCTGTGCCTGCCATCTGATCTGAGCGCCAGTCCGTGTGGGATTCGCATTCCATATATCTCAGCATTTGGAAACCGGGCGGATGAGTCGGACGCGGTTTCATGTTACGTTCCGACGGGCTACGACGACTACGACGAACCGACTGCAGCTGCAGAACAGATGGAGACACCAAGCTTCAGGTCAGTAGAGCAGTTAGTTAAACAACAGCCTAGCTTACGGTGGGAGATCCAGCAGAGATGATGAGGCTCGATCATGACCGATGCTGAAATCAGAATAATCACGCGATTTCAGGCATTTTCAGTTTCGAGATGAATTTGCACGACCCTGGCAAAATTTTCCTAATTTAATTTGTGATGTCATATTACTGTATTCAAGGACCTTAGGTTCAGAATCTTGGTACTGTCAGGCATCCTTAACAAACTTTGTCATTGGTTATTACAAACAAATGTTACCTGCTTGGCTAGATGAAGCTCTTGTTATGTCACACTGGCCATGATCCTAACGAACCGGTACGTACAACGCCGCCAAGGAGAGGCGAATGTGAGCAGAAAAAACCCATTTAGGGTTCCGCACCCCCTCGCCGGCAACGTCGTTGGTCTGCTCCACCTTTGATGGCTTTAGGGCCTTGGAAGTATGGCGGACCATTACCTCTTGCCGGCGGGAGATTTTTTGTTCTTTGTTTAGCATGTTTTTCAAGTGTCTTTTTCGGAATGTTGAGACGACGGATACGTCCTGCAGACAAAATAATGTTCTCCCTGCTTTATTCTCGTTCTGGTGGTGCATCTAGCGCCGACGGAGGACGCTTGGGGTTGTTTGTCAGGCAAATCTTCTAGGATTCTGTCTGCTTTCGTCTTTGTTGGTTTGTTTTTAGGTCAGTCTCTTCCGATCTACGATTGTCATCATTGGCGATGGTTGCTGCTCTAGTACGCTGGTTCTTTGTGGCTTTAACACGACGACTTCTCATTTGTCTACTACAACAACCTTTCTCTGGCTCCGGTGATGGAGGCGAGGACAGCGGCGCGCCTTCGGCTCGCGCTACCGTTTGTAGTCGTCGATAGGTGGTTCAGTGAGCAATTTTTATTACTTTTGGACCTCTTTGTACTGTTTTTGATGATTATTAATAGTATCAAGCTTCATGCACTAGCCAACACAACCAAAAGTCCGAACTGATGAAAAGGGCTAGTGCAATCCACTTATACACTTCAACACCCCCTCTCACGTGTGACAGGGAGAAGTGAGCACGTGCAACCGGAAGAGAGCGACGGCGCGCGAAACTCACGTATGACTAAGAGGCCTATACGTGGATATAGAGAGGTCAACAGCAATTTTAGGATAAATTGCGAAAGTCAGGACTCGAACTCGAGACCTTAGGCTCTGATACCATGTCAAGCTTCATGCACTAACCAACGCAACCAAAAGTCCGAACTGATGAAAAGAGCTAGTGCAATCCACTTATACACTTCAACAAATAGCTTGGTGGAATTTTGCACACAAAAAAAAGAAGCTCTTGTTTTCGAGAAGGGAGAATTCTCCAATGCACCTCACAATTAGGTAGGAGAGTGCAACATGCTAATCAGAGTAAACGGGATTAAAGTAACTCAATGTAACAAAAATAGATACTATCACACACCAGAGTAGAAAACCTTGAGCAATCCCTTCTTCCTTTTTTCACTTTCTGCGAAATATTACTACTGCCATAACAAAGCCAAATAAGCCATCAAAGAGAAACCTGGAGATGTACATTGTGAGACAACCATATCAGATGCCGAAGTTGTAAAACCAAGGAGGGCACCCCCAAAAGGTAATTTCTATGTGAATTTACTAGCTTCTGTTGCATATACCCTGTATAGTTTCCCAACAGTTCAAGACAATTATGACCAACAGCCAGCAAATTATGAGAAAACTCAAATCTGAATACATATGTATATCACCCAGCTCTAGCTCTGACCACAGCTGTTACTCCCTCTCAGTACCGATGATTTTCTCTAAGCCTAGACCATCTCGGTAGCATTATACTGCACATAGTTGGGCCTATTTATGCAGCATATATTACCCATGATTTTATCTCTTTTTTTTTTGGAAAGGAATGATTTTTTCTCATGAGTTGGATACGTATCCCTATTAATTTTCCTACTCAATTTAACGAATAAACCTGAAACCTTGTAGCACTAAGTTAAATCACGATACAACTCTAATAAGGCATTCCATAGTCTACCAAATTTGGAGCGTTGGCATCCAGATTGTGAATTGTTCTTCTCAGTGATAAGGGAGAAGGAAGGCTACCAAACAACAGCCTAGTAGCTTACAGTGGGAAATCCAGCAGACGAGATGATGGGTTTGATCATGCCCAATGCTGAAATCAGAATAAACACGCGGTTTCAGTCATTTTCAGTTTTGAGATGAACTTACATGACCCTGGAAAAAATTACTACAGTACCTTATTTGCAATTCCATATTACTGAATTCAAGGCCCTTTAGGTTCAGAATCTTGGTACTATTAGGCATCCTTAACAAACTTTGTCCTTGGTTAGAAAGAAAAGTTTCCTGGTTGACTGGTTGAAGCTCTTGTTTCTGTAAGTGAAAATTCCCCGATGCACCTGACAACTAGTAGGAGAAAGGAACATTCTAACTAGAGTCATGTTCAAAACTACCAGAGCTAACAGGAGTAAAGTAACCCAATGTACTCACAAAAACAGGTAGTATCAGAAACAAGAGTAGAACACCTTGAGCAATTCATTTTTTTTTTCTCTTTTCCCTTTGTGCAAAAAATTACAGTCCATAACAAAGCCAAATCAGCCATAAAAGTGAAATCTTAACATGCACATTGAGATGACTATACCAGATGTCAAAGTTGTAACTCCAAGGAGAGCATCCCAAATCTGAATGAAAGGTAATTTCCATAAAAGGTAATTTCCATCTGAATGAATTTACTAGCCTTGCATACTCAAATCTGAATAAAATTTCCTAACAGTTCAAGACAATTATATAAGTTCCAAACATTTCAAGACAATTATGACCAACAGCGAGAAAATTATGAGCAAACTCAAATCTGAATACATATGTATATCACCCAGCTCGAGCTCAGAGCCCAGCCGTTACTCCCTCTCAGTACCGATGATTTTCTCTAAACCTAGACCATCTCGGTAGCATTATACTGTACTGCACATATAATTGGGCCTATTTATGCAGAATATACTGCCCATGATCTTATCTCATGAGTTGGATAAGGTCCCAATTAATTTTCCTACTACTCAATTTAACGAATAAACCTGAAACCTTGTACTAGCACCAAGTTAAATCGCAATATATTACTCTAAAAAGGCATTCCATAGTCTACCAAGTTGGAGCAGTTGCATTCAGATTGCAACTTGTTTTTCTCAGTGATAAGGGAAAAGAAAGGCTGCTAATAACAAAGCACAAAGTCAGTGAAACTGTGTGGAAGCATATATAACATTTCCTAAAAAGCTAAGGTTGGCCCTAATTTTGATCACCTGTGCGGCTGTTTTCCCAAACAAAATTGGCCCTGATTCGTCTCTTCTCTTCCTCAATTTATACGCCGGACAATCACAAGAAGCAGAGTTCTTCCCGCCACACCTGTTAAGCCACCACATCGGTCAAGTCCTTGAGGAACTCGTGCACCAGCTGTCACTCCGCCGGCGGCAAGTCGGTTGTTAGGAGATCCTCTCCGTCTGCGGGCCTGGGATGAGGCTCTCCGAGAAGACGGCTGCCGGCAGCTCCGGGAAGTCGTCGAGGAGGTCCATGGGCTGTTGCTGCTCCAAGTTTGTTGTGGCCGCCGCGACCTGCTGTTTCACGGCCGCGGCATCATACGCCCTGACGGCCTCCTCGGCGGTGTCGAAGCATCCCAGCCACCGCGCAGATTTCGCTTTCGAGTCCCAAATCCGCGCAGAGTACTTGCCGCTGGGTCGCCTGCGCACGCCGCGGAACTCGTTCCAGGCGTCGGGACTAGCCGCCGGCGGCGGCTTCTTTGCCTTCATCCTCACGGTCCCCCCTGACGCCCTGAAATTGGTTACCGCGCTCGCGCCGTGCAGCTCGACGGCCGCGGCGTCATATGCCGTGGCGGCCTCCACGGCGGTGCCGAAGGTTCCCAGCGGCAGCGCATGTTTGGACTCCAGGTCCCATATATGCGCGCAGTACTTGCCGCTCTTCTGCATCGTCACGCCGCGGAACTCGGTCCGGGCGTCCGGCCTAGCCGCCGCCAGCTTCTTCACCTTCATCCTGACGCGCCCCGTCGCTTGACCGGACGACTCGCTGCCTTGCGTGAAGTTGGTTACCGCGCTCGCGCCGTCCAGCTCGACGGCCGCGGCGTCGAACGCCCTGGCGGCCTCCTCGGCGGTGTCGAAGGTGCCGAGCCACCGCACAAACCCCTTGGAGCGGCTGATCTGCGCCCCGTACTTGCCGTTCTGTCTGCGGGACACGCCGACGAACTCGGTCCGCGCTTCGGGCCGCCTCGCCGCCATCTTCCTCCTTACCGCCATCCGCACCCCGCCGGCGGCGCTGGAAGTGCCAGCACACTCTCCCTTCTTCTTGTTTAGCGCCGCATTCCTCTTCTTCTTGACTGCCCTCCCCGCGCCGCCCAGCTTGCGGGCGGCCTCCTCGGCGGCGCTGTAGGTGCCGGCACGCTCCCCCCTCTCCTTACTTACCGCCCACCGCTCGCCGCCCACCTCGGCGGGGCTGACGGTGCCGGCACACGGCTCCTTCGAGGCAACGCGCTCGCCGGTTTGGGCCTTTTTCTTCCTCCTCGTATACACAGCTTCCTCTGCCTTGCTTCCCTCCACCTCCACCGACATCACATCCACGCCCGCGCGCAGGCCCTGATCTTGGACGCTCGCCGCCGTCACCACCATCACTGGACTGGACTGGACTGGACAAGCCGCCGCAAGAAGAGGCGGAAATGGGCGAGCTTTGGGGTTTACGGAAGAGGCAGAGTAGCCGAGGAGGCAGAGGTTCTGATCTCCACTTTGGGTCGTGGGCTCGTGGCTTCGTGTGCAGTGGGCTGCTTCATCTGTTTTTCGTCATTCGTGCAACGCCCAACATTACGTGTTGCAGTAGCTCTACGTTGGACTGGCCTAGACCTACTGGCTTGCACAAATGTCAGGCCACTTTTGACTTTTTTTCGAAGCATTAACCCCGCTAGATTTAATGTGCCTATACTGATCTTCCATATATTTACCGTACTACTTCTGTCTTTCTTTTGGTAAAACAGATGAACTACAATGTACTCTTTCCGTTTCAAATTACTTCATATACACGCTTATCTAGGTGGACAAGTACTCTCTCATTTTTCATCCAAAAATATTCTAAGATTTTGGAAATAAATTGTATGGAATGTGTACCGCGTATTTCAAAAATCTCAGGAATTTTTAAATGAAATATAAGAGAATACTAATCTACCTAGATAAGAGAGTATGCAGAGTAATTTGAAATAGAGTGAGTAATTAAAATTGAATACAAAGTTTTAATGTTGTACGAGAATATAGGAGTATTACACTACTTCAAAATTCTCCGCGCGTTCGATTGAGCACCCGTACCAAGACTCGCTAGAACTAACTCGCTTTTCGCCATCTTCTTTAGCGGTAGATATTAAGATCTGAAATTGTCTAAAGTAATTGTATCACTTGATAAATCAATGTTGTGCATTTAGAAATCAAACAATTTTATAGTCACCATAAATATTATGTTAAGTACAATATAAGTTGTGCATAAAATATATTTAGTTTGTGGACAAATAACTAAAAAGTTAGTATAGCCAAATTCAATCCACAATAATTGATCCCGTCACCAAAGGTACATATTATTGTTCTAGACGAAGAAAAGATCGCTCAAAAAGTCAACCAAATTATGTTGAGAAATAGAACAATCAATAGAATTTTCTCTCTCTCTCTCTCTCTCTCTCTCTCTCTCTCAACTTAAAGCATGACAAATTCAGCCGTGAATGCTCTACCTTATAAATAATACTCCATATTCAGTAATATATAGAACATTTTGCCAAACCAAATTAGCTTGCCAAAACTTCTTATATTAGCGACGAAAATGGGTATAAATTTTTATTGATTTTTCATGCATGCACTACTACATATTTATGCGTCAATACAACTGAAGTACATACTGTTATATCTTCGTACATCTAGCACCCAACATCATACTATGATAATTCTCCAATTGCCTCTTTTGCTCTTAGAATATGTAATACCTCCGGTTCTTCATTTTTGCCAGTCTAGGCATGAACTACTAATTAAACTCCACTCTAAGCATTTAATTAAGTTAAAATAATTCTGTAAATCTTATAGAAATCTATAATTGTAGGCGTGAACCGTGTATAATTAAACTCCACTCTAAGCACTTAATTAAGTTAAAATATTTCTATAAATCTTATAGAACTCTATAACTCTAAACCATGTGTCATGGACATGCTATTTATTTTGATTGTTGGTTTAAGAATAAGTTTCATGTTCAAATTTTCGTCAACAATTACAAACTCAGAGCCACAAATAATTGTTCTTGTCATATATGTAAATTAGCTACATATGAGAAACACACATCCTCAATAGTTTAATTTATTTGGTCAAATGTCCCATGTAGAGAAGGAAAAGATTAATCGAAGTCATAAATCAGGAAAATATTAATCGAAGTCATAAATAATCCTTTCGACATGGTTTAGTAGAACACATAGTTCAAGAATAAAATTTGATCATAAATTTTTGTGAGAAAAATATGAATTATATGTCAGAAAAAGTAATCATTGGATTCAAATTCAAAATACGTTTCCAATGGTATAATTTTTCATGACAAATAAATAGATTCATATTTTATGGACCAAATTTACAGTTAATATTTTTCTTAAACTACGAATTGGCCTAATAAACCCGTATAGATAGACAATCTAGAGATCCCCTAATGCACCCCGACCAAGGAAAAATATTGATGGACCAATCAAAAGAAAGCGCAATATATCATTGTTGAGACTCTCCTAGTGTATGTGCAGAAAGTCTTCCCCTTTGCTCACGTGATGGTGAAGTTGCATGCAGTTCTATTCATGAGTGCCTGCCGCGTGCAGCTGATGGAGTGCTGATGGCTAATTTGTTGATGGTTGATTTGCGTCATTGTGTGCAAGTAATGTACGTGCGTAACTGCTCGTGTAGGCAAACAAAAAAAGGAATTTATGGGATACCGCTGGAGTCCTTTGAACATACTATACATGAGTCTTTTACTTGATATATAACGTGAACGGGGCTTTGATTTTATTTTTGATACATCCCAGATGCGTGTCAAGGGGCACTATATAGTACATAACTTTTAACGTAACGGTTAATCTCTTGTTAGATCGTAGCCATAGATTTTAGATCTAACTACTTAAAATAATTAGTATGATATGGATCAATCCGGTGCATCGAAAAACAACCTTATATTACTTTTAGTATATAATAGATTCTTTTTTTTGGACGTTTTCAAAAATTCTACTCCCTCCGTCACGGTTTGGAGAGTGTCTTATAAAAGTCATGCATTTTTAAAACTCTTCTTCTCCCAAAAGTGTTAGACATAATTACAGAATTAATGTCCCGTTTTTCCTCCTCGCTTTCTACTCCATGCATTCAAGGAATTAATTCTTAAATACAACTTCACCAATGCATGCACCTAAACTCCCCGTTTTCATTGAGAAGTTACGTTTAATAGGGCGGCGAATAATTAATGGACGCATGTTTTTGGCATAAATCTGGCTCCAATCAGCGTCCACCTAGGTTTCAACAATCTCTCTAAAACGCCCTCCAAACCGTGACGAAGAGAGTAGGATTTTTTTGAATGAAAAATAAGAAAGTAAAAGGTCTTATTGTTTTCCGTGTCCGAACAAACGCTCAAGGTAAATTGAATCACACACAGAGAGAGAGTATCGTGGTGTAAATCTTAGAGATAACTAGTTGTGTTTTTATATGCATACCACATCGAATTCTGGCTTTTAATCAAATTCATTTCAAGCGAAGTGGAGTCTTGATGTCTTTTAAATACTATCTTGTCATACACATAAATTATCATATGCATTATGTGTTAGTTTGACATCTCCCGTGTCGAACCTAACGGATCGATACAACCCTTGAATCGCGTCCTGATCGGGAGCGTCTAACCTCTTTATGATTGTTGGGCCCCTGTGACAGCTCTATATAAAGAGGGTGAGGGCCTGGGCACACACTATGAGGTTCGTCGTGTCACTGCTCCCCCGCCTACCCTACCGATCTAGGGTTAGCGCTAGCTGCGGAAAGCTCCGCCAACGCTTAGCCCCTCACTCCCCGCTCTCGCCGTCGACCCCATGGCCAACGGCTCGTCGAGCTCGAGCACTGGCGAAGGTATCACTCCAACTCTCTTCCTATCTCTTTGTTACCTAGCAAATATAAAAGGAACAAGTGCTACCGGGTAAAATCTACATCCAGTCGATCTAGATATCCATCATTATGTTCGCATCGGTAAGCAAGAAAGGAAACTTATGAGGTTGCGTCAACACATTGGCACTCTGCTAGTACGTGGAGTACAACTAAATTATTGTTCTAGATGTTCATATGTTTTTCTATATGTTTGGTCAAGCCTTGATTCGCAAAAAAAGAAGTTGTTGACTAAGGATAAAACTAAAACTTCAATTATTTTGTAACTGAGGGAGTAGTCACGAGGGACTTACACACACCACCGGACCAACACCACATATGAACAATGACTACTCAAGATGAGAGACAATGGACTTCAAGATTGAAGTTCTGACAAGATAAAACAAAATTCTTAAGGCAGGCCAAAAATATTTTTTGGTAGAAATCGGCAGGAAGAAGGGGTTTTGGACATAACAGAAAGATGTTTTTCAATTGACCGGGCCACAACACGGGTTTGCTTCAATGTAGCTACGATCTGTGGATGGAAGAGTCACCATCACAGGTGTCGCGCCATCAAAAAGAGAACATCGAGTTTAGTTGGAAGGATATTCCTCTTTAAATTAGGACATACAACCGTTAAATTTGGTGTTTGGCCACTTGTGTTCCTGGGTTTTCGGTAATGTGTTTCTATTTAAAGAAATGTATCGACATCAACCTCTAACCAAGCGATTGTGGCAGAAAGCAAGGTAGAACGGTAGAAATGGAGCGGTGCTGCAAAGGGGAGGATGACTGAAGTGGAGACGATGACAACATAGACAACGATAGACAACAATAGAGGAAAACTGGAAGGTTTCTGGTTCACGATGTGGGCGTTAGGGTTAGAGTGTGGGGATCTAGTGGTACAACTACTAGAGATAATGGTCGAGGTCATGAAGGGATGACGAGGCAACTCGGCAAAGGCGTCGACAACGAAACGAGATACCACTTGTTAGGCAGGGTAGGATGGCTCGAAGAAAAGAAATAGGATGGCCTCTATTGCGTACGATCTAGCTCGAAGTTTCTAGAATATCGACTATGAGTTTAAGACAACATTTCCCTTAACAATATAAGAAAATCCAATATACATCTGTAGTAGGAGTGGTTAAAGATCAAGGTATTTCAACTAGAAAGGGTGCATAGATGATTACAAATACTATATTGCGTTAGAGCAACTAAAAGTTGATGCTTTAGAAAGTAAACTAGAACTAGAAACAATATCCAACAATAGTAATGCAAGAAGTAAAAGTTAGAGACCTGGCACATGTTCAAAATCATTTAATCCATAATCATGAGCAAATGCATAGATATACTCATGAAGGAGAAGTGGGTAGACAAAGTATTGGTGACAAGTATTGAATTGCATGCACTAGCCAACGCAACCAAAAGTTCGAACCGATGAAAAGGGTTAGACAATATATTTCAACACTTACCCTACGTCTTTCGCCATGTGGCCTATTGTGACATATGTTTTGGGGAGCCGCAATATTTATTTTTAATTCTTGCGTTGGTCAGGATTTGATCCTAGGACCTCCTACTCTGATACCATATTAAATTGCATGCACTAGCCAACGCAACCAACAGTCCGAACTGATGGAAAGGGCTAGGCAATATATTTCAACAACAAGATTTATGTTTTTCTGAATACCCATCGAATTTTTCCATTTGTATTTCTACTTGAATAAGAGAGAAGAAGTAGTTTTAAGTTGTTAGCAACAGTTGCACATCATCGTTGGAGCCTCCGTGACCGCCACATTCGTTCTGCCCTTGGTGCCGATTTCCATGTTGTCGCTCTAAATCGGTAGGGGAACCCCATGGTGGGGGAACTAGGGAGAACACATTTGTGTCCTCAAAGGTTGATTGCCCACCTTAGGCTCTTCCTATGGCTTCCCCCGATGATGTGGAATCATGAGCCTAAATCAAGTGCCATCGTCCTACCGCCACCACGAAGATGAAGATGGAGGTGGTCCGCGGAGTTGCTCCTCTGCCCCTTCAGATGTAGTCCCTTCCGGCATTTGCTGATGTCGCATCCATCACCATCGACGCCGATGTTCATGATGTGCTTAGGAAATGTTCAAGAATTATATATTTTATCTCCATGATGATGTTCACTTTGTTTGTAATCATGATGCAAGATTCGGATTTCAATCTTGAAATGCCACTTGATCAAGCCTAGATGTGTTTGCGGACTCTATGGATGTGAATGTTGTATAAAGAATCCTAATCCTAAAAGGCACCTGCTCCTAAAGCAATTATCGTAAATAGAGGTACGACCCTCCATCGCTAAATCGGATTTCTTGGATTAGGCTTGGACCGGTCGAACTTGTTATCGCTCATCATAATAACAAGCTAGCTAGCTCGTCTTGACTCATTCAAATATCTACAACCAAGGTGCATGGTTACATGCTAAACGTCTTCAAGATGCATAGTGCCTTTTTCTAAAAAAAAAATAGGTGGCTAATTCGTGTAGCCACTCTAAGTGATCTGATTTATAAACTATGTAATAAAATTAGGGTTGTGTGTATAGTTTCGATGCAGAGGCTGGGGGGAGCTCCCATTTCGGGGGGAAATCCGCTCGTTTAACTTTCTTGTTTCACGGGCTTAAAGTTGAATCATAGCTCAACTCATTGAACACCGAGTTCGAGCCGAGTTGACACTGAGTTGTGCGCTACTAGTCTAGCGTGTTTTGATTTTAATTCGAGGTTTATTTGATGATTCTCAAGGCAAGAAGGTAGTTGATATGAGAACTATGGTTTTAATTTTATTCGAATGTTTGGATTATGTATCTTAATTGGTACTACATTGTTTGATGTTGAGTTGCGAAATTATTTATTAGATATATGTCAACTTGGATTCCGACTAGATCAAATAGATAGAAAAATAATTATGTCCACCGTAGTCCCGTAGACAAAAAGCGTTTTTTGCATACTACATTTTTGCTTAGTTGGTAGAGTTGCACCAGCTGTTAGGGCTATGAATCAATTAACAGAGGTTATCCAACAAGGTAGTTTCTGTCTGAAACTGAAATTGCTTGTCTAATGATTCTATTGAGGGCTCAAGGCAACATTCTCAACCAGCTAAAGTCAGAATGTTTCTAGAGTCTAGCCATTATTGAATATCAGTATGCATTCTGCACAAAATATTCATCATTAGTATGCATTCTGCGCCAAATTCGGGCATAATTTGGTCGGGCACATTACTAAATTTTCCTGCTCAAACCAAAAGTACAAACCTAGCACAGCCAGGAGATTAAGTTCTTCCATATCATCTAAAGAGAAAGCAGAAGCCAGCACTCTGAAGTAGCTACAACCTGAATTTAATCCAACACCACCCAGCACTATCTCCCAGCCCAGCAAATAATCGCATCCGGTACTGACATATTTCCTTAACGATTTTCTCCCTAAACCATCTCAGTAGTATTTATACTGCACAGAAACTGACCCTATGTATGCAACATGGACTTAGCAGTGATTCGGTCCCGCCGATACCATGTACTCCCTCCGTCCTAAGACATCTATTCTTGGACGGAGGGAGTATCATTTTACGCATCTCACTGAATTTTCTTGCTAAATTCAACAGTAAGAAACTAGTAAGACCTTGGAGCACCAAGTGAAATCACAATGCAAGTCTAATAAGGCATACTCCTTTCGTTTTAAAATATAAGATGTTTTAGCTTTGTGAAGAGAGTGAAGCTAGACTACTCTTAGTATATATGTTCACTTATGTTTGGAGTAAATCTACACACTAAAACAAGTCTAGATACATTCTCTTCACAAACCTAAAACATCTTATATTTTGAAATAGAGGGAGTATAATCTAAAAAGTTTGAACTTTTGGCATCCAAACAGAACATTGTACTAGACAGATTCATACGTTTGGCATCAAACTCTGACCACTGGTAAGACCGCAAAGAGCAATGCTCCCTCTGTCTGAAATTTTTGTTGCATACATGATGAAACATAACAACCCAAAGAACCAGCATTATAGCTTGTTTTCTACTAGTTAACAGAGAAACATAAGAGGATCCTGATAACACTTGCAACAAACAAAAGGAAAACGGTGTTTTTAATTCCCACAAAAAATTGGCCATGCTTCGTCTCTTTTCTCCCTTAGTTTATGCGCCAGACCGACAAACAAACACAAGGAAAACAGAGTTTTTCAAGAACCGGTCAAGCCACCACATCAGCGAGCACCTCCACTGCTTCCCCTATAGATCGAGATCGTCGAGCTGCTTACCGGGAGCTCCGGTGAGTCGTTGAGGAGGCCCATGGACGGCTCGTCACTGGAGGCGAACCTGTTGCCTCCGTTGCTCGCCTGCATCTGCGTTCCTCCGGAGACGCCGCCAACGTCGTGCCCGTCGCCGTCGTTCTTGGCCACGGGTGGCAGGGTGTGCAGCTGCAGAGCCGTCGGCGCCGCGACAGTGAACGTCTCCATGAGGTCCTGCGGAGCTGCATTGGCGTGCACCGCGGCCGCGCCACCGGCACCGGCACCGGCACCGGCAGGGGAGCCGAGCGCCGCCTTGTTGCGGTAGAACGCCTCGAGCTGGTGGAAGTAGGAGGGGCACGACGTCTGGTTGCTGTCCTTCACCTTCTTGGAGTGGTACTTCATGTTCTGCCACTTGTTCATGCACTGCTTCGAGCTCCGGTTGTAGCCCACCCGACGCATCCCGGCGGAGATACCCTCCCAGCCGAGCGACCCCTTCCGATGCATGTTCAGGTTGTTGCTCCGCAGCTGAAACAGCGCGTGCACCTCCGCCTCGGACCACCTTGACCAGGGCGCAGCCCCGCCGCCGCCGCCGCCTCCGGGCCCCGACGTCATGGCGGGCGTCATTGTCAGCGGCCGCGGCAAGAGGCTCCGCGGTCTACTCGCGGGTGGTTGCGACGACGGCGGCGGCGGCGGTGCGGCGGCGTAGGGGATTAGCGCAGAGTGAGTCCGCGACGACGCCGGCGGCAGTGCCACGAACCTGATGGGTAGCGCGGCAGTGGACGCCATCTGGATGGTCTCCCTCTGCCCCGACGACACCTCGCCGCGGTCCTGCGGAGCTGCCTTGGCGTGCTCCGCGGCCGCGCCGCCGACACCGCCGAACGGCGCCTTGTTGCGGTAGAGCGCCTCGAACAGGTGGAAGTACTCGGGGCGCTCCTTGTTGTTGCTGTCCTTCGCCTTCTTGAAGCACCTGTACATGCCCTCCCACTTCTCCTTGCACCGCTGGGTGCTTCGGCTGTAGCCCATCCGACTCATGCCCGCGGAGACATCCTCCCAGAGCAGCGACCCCTGCCGACGCATGCTCAGGTTGCTACGCAGCTGGATCAGCGCGTCCACCTCCGTCTTGTGCCACGGCGACGACGACAACGCCCCGCCGCCGCCGCCACCGGACCCCGACGCGAGTGGTTGCGACGACGGAGGCGGTGCGGCGGCGTAGGCGACGGGCGTGGCGTGAGCCCGCGACGACGGCGGCGGCGGCAGTGGCATGAACCTGATGTGATGCGCGGGGATGGGCGGCATGGTGATGGGCTGCCCGGTGAGCTTCTGTACGAAGCAGAGCACGGCGGCGTTGCGGGTGGCGTGCTCCTGCGCCAGTATCTCCTGCCGCCGCCACGCCTCCTCGCGGATCACGCGGTCCTGCTCCCGCCGCGTCTCGATGGCCGCCAGGAACCGCCCCTGCATCGCCTCCTCCTCGCTCGCGCATGTCGTCGTCCGAGGCGTAGCCAGGGCACCAACATGCGGCGGCTCGGCTAGGGCCAGGACGGTCGAGGGTCGCTCCATCCCGGGCACTCCAACGGGCGGCGCCACGGGAGACGCCGTACTAGCCGGGCCGTGCAGCGCCTCCATCTGCTGGAAGAAGCGGGGCTTCTTGCCGGCGCTCATGCCTTGCTCTTGGGCGCTCTCCACCTTCACCGCCGTCATGACTCACCAGATCGCGCTGGACAGGACCGGCGGCCGCCACAAGACAAGAAGCAGAAATGCACCAGCTTTTTGGGGTGGGGAGACACAGGGCTGGACGGCCTGTACGTATACCCGTCAGGGTTCCTTTGACCAGTGGATCGAGCGTTCACCCTGGCTGTTCCATTGGTCACCCATATTTTCTGAGAATGAGTCACATGAAATTGGTTCTTGAGAAATCATATGAAGCTGGAAGAGTAGTAGACGCAATAAAATCAGGATGTATAAATTTATTTTCTAGAAAAGGAGCGGATGATTACATGATTGCAGTGTATATGTTAGTAGTTTAAATCCCAGGAAACAAATGTCGGTTTACATAAACGATAATTTGCAAAATATGCAAAAAAATATGGTTTCATAAAAATGCAAGAAAAAGATTAAACTATATCTAAAATAAGTTCTATTTCATCAAATTACCAAAACGCAAAACCAAATTGATTAGTTTAGATATATTACAAATCTAAGTTACTTTAAAATATAATTAATAACAACCCAAGTTCCCATGATTCAAATTTTAAAATGCATACAAATAAAAAAATTACTTCAATATTCAGATTTAAACTAATATATGTTAAACCACAAGCTATTCCCTCATTCTTATAGTCTCGAATAAAGTTCACTAAGTACAATGATGTACTCCATTCGATCCAAATTAATTGAGTCAAATTTATAATTAATCTGGATCGGAGGGAGTACTATTAATTTCCTGCCATTGCTGAAATATGCTCACCATAATGCTCTTTCTTGGCATCAGGTCCTAAGCAATAGTGATGGCAGCTACCACAGGCCATAGTATTAGAAACAATATTTATTTGCGAAAATTTCATCAATCTATCATTAATCATCAATAGTTGTACAAAGAGACTCAAAATCACTAAAAATTTCAAATATGTCCTCGAACCACCTAACGACGACTATAGACACTAGTGCAAGCCGAATGCGCACCGTCTTCCTCGCCCCTTCATTACTGGAGTCACGCAAAGCTTATCGTAGTAGAGCTTGTTGTGGTAAATAGACGAGAAGTCGCCGTGTTAAAGCCCTAAAGGGCTAGTGCAGCAGAGCAGTAATCATCGCTAATGATGATAGTCGTGGATCGAAAGAGACTGGTCTGAAACCACACCAACAAACACAAAAACCGAACGTATCCCAGGAAATCCGTTAGACACGTGACTCCACGCGCTCTTTGTCATCGCTAGACACATCGCTGGAGCAAGGATAAGATAGGAATGACCTTATTCTGACTTCAGGACGTAGCCGGCCTCAACATCCCAAAAAATACACTAAAAACGGTCTAAACAGAAAAGAGAACTCTCCCGCAGGGGAGGGGCCGTGATCGCCTCGGCATTCTGCAACTAATGTTGGCCGTCAGCGATTGCCTTTTCCCACTCAAGCATTGGCGAGAGCAAGATATCAAACGATTGTTGGCCAGCTGATGACCAAAATTTAAGTTATCTAGTAATCGTTTATTAGCGTGCGAGTAGTTTGTTTTTACACGTCCCACGAGTGAAGGCACAGCTCCCTGCCATTTTCACCAGCCTGGCAAGGCAGCAGTACTGCTGAACCACCAGCCGCCAAGCTGCTCCCCCGACCGGAGAGAGACCCACAGAATCACCGAATCGGCAAGCTTTGGAGCCTGAAAAGGCTGCTGCTGCGCTTCTCTCCGGGACCCGCTCCCGCACCTGCACCTGTCTCATCCTTTCTTCCATCAGAGGATGAACAGGAGGAGTTCCCCTATTTCTACCGCATGAAACAAAATTCCTTTTTACTAGTAGCTGGTTATTATCGGGATTTGGCTAGTAGCTGGTTATTATCGGGATGTTCCAAATCGTGCGATTTTTTTAAAATAATACACATTTTTTAATTTATTTAAGATCTATAATACGTTTTTTTGGAATTTACAGATCTAGCACTTTGTCGGCCCGGGAAAAGCCGACTGGACCAGTCGGCCAGACCCTGGCCGACAGCAAGTGTCACCCTGTACTGCACTCGGCTTGCTCCAGGATGATAGGGGCAATCGGCCCGGCCCAAGCCGATTAGTTCAATCGGTCAGACCCTAGCCGATAGCCTAATCGTCCTGCCTCTAACCAAATTCTACATGATCAATGCAACCCTAGTTGATCGGCTAATTCATGCCATTTTTTCTGCCACTTCTTCCCGCCACTCCTTCCCGCCGATTTTCCCGCCCTTTTTTCCCGCCTATTCTGTTCGGTGCCTCTATAAATTCGGGCAACGAGATGTATCTCTTCAAACAGTTCATCTCTTCCTCCTCTTACTCTCTCATTTCCCTCCTCTCCTCTCCTCTTGCTCTCGCATTTCCCTCCACTCCTCTCCACTATGACCGACGCGTTTCCCTGGCCGGCACAGATGTCCGTTGAGCTTTTCCAAGAAGCCAGAAATGTTACGATAGGCGATGAACCAGTCCAATGGGAGACGGTGGTAAGGAACTATGATGCTCTCGTTCTGCTTGGTAAGGAACTTCATCGGAGAAGGTGGAAACTGAAGACCCCAAATCAGGTACGAGAAGACCCCAAATCAGGGTGGAAACTGAGTGACCAAAGGCTCAAGGGAGTTGGGCTCATCCTCCAAAATTCTAGCCCGATGCTTCTTTTCAATGTCTGGTTCGAGCAACATGTATCTTCTCGCCATTATTGAACAATTTACTAATTAATATAAGCATTTGCATATTACAATGTATATCATAATCATTTGCATATTACAAGTTAAAACATAGTTCGCCATTATATTACAACTTAAAGCATAGTTCGTGACATATTACAACTTAAAACATAGTTCGTCACATATTACAACTTAAAACATAGTTCGCCACATATTACAACTTAAAGCATAGTTTGTCACATATTAAAACATACTTCTTCTAGTTTCGCCCGCGTGCTCTACCTCTTCGACCTCGTGCACCGCGTCCTCGCGTAGTTGCTACGCCTGTACCAAAAGTGGCACAATTAGTATCCCAGTGACTAAATGTATTGCATAGAAAACACTGCCGAATTGGGCCTCCAGCTTCTGATTCGTCCATATCATTCCGGATGCGCCTACACTGGCGTATGCCTCTGCTTGTTCGCATTAGAGCAGGGTGGGGGATGTACTGCCTTTCACCAGGGTTCATGGTGTTGAAATACCCATGACTCGAAATCCTGACATCTTTCCTGTCCAGGTATTGATCACAAATTCTTTCAGGTAGTAGAGAGACACGAACGATATGGCGTCCAACCCTAGGTGCCCACAAGCAGCAAGCACATGCGAGCAAGGCAGGTGAAGCAACTTTGATTTGTCGCAGGTGCACTCACAGGTTGGTCATTGCTCATTTCCAATTTCCACCTCATGCGTCCTTAGTTCATTACCACACCCAAACTTATCGGTGGCTAGCCGCACCTCAAACTTTCTTTCCTCATTACCTATGCACATGACAGTGTGTGACATAGCTTTTGCCATCTTCTTATCCATGTACCACATAACCTTTTCACAGAAGTGTATGTTTGGATTGTTCAGGATATGCATCTGAGCACACTGTCGTCTATCTCTAAAATATGAAATCATGCCATACAAAATACCCTCGACTATGGCTGTAAGTGGAAGTGCCATGTTACCTCTGAGGACAAAGTTATATGACTCAGCTAGGTTTGTAGTCATGACACTGTACCTAGCTCCATGTGTGTCGTGTAGAAAAGACCACCTCTCCAAAGGCTCATTATCTATCCATTGTTGGAAGTTCTTGATCGACCTGCCGAGCCTTCTCCTGGTACCAGGTGGATCAAATCCAGGCAAGTCACAAAGCCCTACACGATCTTCCTCCATAGGCGCAGCTCCAGTGGCTACCTGTGCAGCTACTGCTGCTTGATGTGCTGCTACGGCTAAGTTTTGTGCAGCTTTCCTTGCCCTTCCATGTTGCTGAGTGAATTCATCGAGCTTTGCGCGTATGAAATCGTACTTCCATTCTTGGTTCTGCTTGCACAGTTTTTTGAATAGATTCATGAGGTTCTTATTTCTGAACTATGAGAAGAAATTAGCTCCCAGATGGCGCATGCACCAACGGCTCTGCATGTCAATCCAAGGTGTTTGCTTTTCCGACCCTGGATGTGTCAGCCGTTTTATGGCATTGAGTATACCTGCATGCCTATCGTGAATGATGCACACATTGGGCTTGTCTTTCACAACTGCTATTTTGAGCTGCCTGAAGAACCATGTCCAACTGTTAGTGTTTTCGCTCTCCACGAAAGCAAATGCGAGTGGTACTATCTGATTGTTGCCGTCTTGGAAAATGGCAGTAAGGATCTGACCCTTGTACTTGCCAGTGAGAAAAGTACCATCTACACATATCACTGGACGATAATAAGTGAAAGCTTGGATGCATACAACAAAAGAGAAGAACACTCGATGAAGCACCTTCACGGATGGATCCTCTGGTATCACATAGTATTGGATGTCGACATAGGTGCTTGGGTTTCTATCCTGCAGTGTCTGAAGTTGTCGGACTACAGAGTCATACGAGTCTCTGAACGAACCAAACCTATCCTCAAGAGCCATTTACTTTGCCCTCCAAGCCTTGCCATACGAAATAGAGTATTTAAACCTGGTCTTTACTTTCTTCTGTATACTGGGTACTATCATCGCTTTGCACTCTACTATGTTCGTGTAAAGCAGCCGAGCTAGAAGTGTGGAGGAGAGGTTAAGATGATCTTTACAGATATTTTGAAGCTGACATGTGTGCATCACGAAGTCGCTCACCAACCAAGTTGCGTCATACACAGGGACATAGGCATGCACCCTGCCTGGACAATTTATATCCACGCATTCAATTGTCAAGAATCTCTTAGAGGACACCATTGTTTTCAAAACCCTATGTGTTGACATTGCCCAAGCAATGACTGCATCTTGCAAATGTTGCTTGTCTTGATATCTGGCACCCTGGGCAATTTTGTTGCTGTGATATTCCCACGCAGAATCATGACCATCGTCAACGGTCATTCAGGATGACATGTGTTGATTCAATGAAGCAGTAATCGACACGTCCTCTCCATTGCCTTCTCCATCAGAATCCTCCGAGTCATCAGAATCACCACTCTTGCCATCCACGTAATCCTCCTCTTCCATCATGTACCGCATGCCTCCACCTTTCTCGTCTGCATCTGCCTCTCCACTATAGTCGTCTCCACCTCTTGCCTGACTGCTCTATCCTGATTCGTAACCACCACCTCCTCCTCCTATCTGACTGCTCTTCCCTAATTCATAACCACCGCCTCCAGCACTGGACATTGAGTACATCTCGTAACTTGAATCAGCACTATGGCCAGAAACATGTCCACCATCGCCTCCAGGCGGATCGATCTCCTTCAAGAAAGGAAGCACTAATGCGACAGGGTTTACATGCCTATCCTCGCAGCCTTTTAACCACTTAAACCAGTCTCTATCAGTACTACATGCCTTAAAGTCCAGAAAATATTACAACTTAAAACATAGTTCGCCACATATTACAACTTAAAGCATAGTTCGTCACATATTACAACTTAAAACATAGTTCGTCACATATTACAACTTAAAACATAGTTCGTCACATATTAAAACATACTTCTTCTAGTTTCGCCAGTGTGCTCTACCTCTTCGACCTCGTGCACCGTGTCCTCGTGTAGTTGCTATACCTATACCGAAAGTGGGATAATTAGTATCTCAGTGACCAAATGTATTGCATAGAAAACACTTGCGAGTTGGTCCTCCAGCTTCTGATTCGTCCATATCATTCCGGATGCACCTACACTGGCGTCTGCCTCTGCTTGTTCGCATCAGAGCAGGGTGGGGGATGTACGGCCTTTCACCAGGGTTCACGGTGTTGAAATTACTCATGACTCGAAATCCTGACATCTCTCCTATCCAGGTATTGACCACAGATTCTTTCAGGTAGTAGGAAGACACGAACGATATGGCGTCCAACCCTAGCTGCCACAAGCAGCAAGCACATGCGAGCAAGGCAGGTGAAGCAACTTTGGTTTGTTGCAGGTGCACTCACAGGTTGGCCATTGCTCATTTCCAATATTCACCTTATGCGTCCTTAGTTCATTACCACACCCAAACTTATCGGTGGCTAGCCGCACCTCAAACCTTCTTTCCTCATTACCTATGCACACGACAGTGTGTGACATAGATTTTTGCCATCTTCTTATCCATGTACCTCATAACCTTTTCACAGAAGCGTGTGTTTGGATTGTTCAGGATATGCATCCGAGCACACTGTCGTCTATCTCTAAAATATGAAATCGTGCCATACAGAATACCCTCGACTATGGATGTGAGTGGAAGTGCACTGTTACCTTTGAGGACAAAGTTATATGACTCAGCTAGGTTTGTAGTCATGACACCATACCTAGCTCCATATGTGTCGTGTAGCAAAGACCACCTCTCCAAAGTCTCATGCTCTATCCATTGTTCGAAGTTCTTGATCGATCTGCCGAGCCTTCTCCTGGTACTAGGTGGATCAAATCCAGGCAAGTCACAAAGCCCTACAGGATCTTCCTCCACAGCAGCCCGGTGGCTACACCGTAGCTACCGTTGCTTGATGTCACATACCGCTTTTGCGCAGCTTTCCTTGACCTTACATGTTGCTGAGTAAATTCATCGATCTTTGCGCATATGAAATCGTACTTCCATCCTTGGTTCTGCTTGCACAGTTTTTTTAATAGATTCATGAGGTTCTTATTTCTAAACTATGAGAAGAAATTAGGTCCCAAATGGCGCATGCACCAACGGCTCTGCATGTCAAGCCAAGGTGTTTGCTCTTCCGGCCCTGGCTGTGTCAGCCGTTTTACGACATTGAGTATACCTGCATGCCTATCGTGAATGATGCACACATTGGGCTTGTCTTTCACAACTGCTATTTTGAGCTTCCTGAAGAACCATGTCCAACTATCAGTGTTTTCGCTCTCCACGAAAGAAAATGCGAGTGGTACTATCTAATTGTTGTCGTCTTGGCCAATGGCTGTAAGGATCTAACCCTTGTACTTTCCAGTGAGAAAAGTACCGTCTACACATATCACTGGACGACAATAAGTGAAAGCTTGGATGCATACAGCAAAACAGAAGAACACTCGATGAAGCACCTTCACGGATGGACCCCCTGGTATCACATAGTATTGGATGTCGACATAGGTGCCTAGGTTTCTATCCTGCAGTGCCTGAAGTTGTCGGACCACAGAGTCGTACGAGTCTCTAAATGAACCAAACCTCTCCTCAAGAACCCTTTGCTTTTCCCTCCAAGCCTTACCATACGAAATGGAGTACTTAAACCTGGTCTTTACTTTCTTCTGTATACTGGGTACTGTCATCGCTTTGCACTCTACTATGTCCGTGTAAAGCAGCCGAGCTAGAAGTGTGGAGGAGAGGTTAAGATGATCTTTACAGATATTTTGAAGCTGACATGTGTGCATCACGAAGTCGCTCACCAACCAAGTTGTGTCGTACACAGGGACATGGGCATGCACCCTGCCTAGACAATTTATATCCACGCATTCCATTGTCAAGAATCTCTTAGAGGACAACGTTGTTTTCAAAACCCTATGTGTTGACATTGCCCAAGCAATGATTGCATCTTGCAAATGTTGCTTGTCTTGATATCTGGCACCCTGGGTGTGAGACCCTAGTGCATGGCTCAATAGGATTGATAGGAAACCCATACCAACAAGTTGCAACTTCTTTTCCGGAAGCTCATTCGAAAAGAACTCTAAGGTTAAGCGTGCTTGGCTTAGAGCAATTCTAGGATGGGTGATCGACCGAGAAGTGGGTACCGGGTGCGCACGAGTGAGGAAAAAGTGCACAGAAAAGACTAGTGTTGGTCTGTGGGGTTAGTCTAGAGATCCTATTGAGCTGCAGGTACCGTCGGTCCGGCGACCGGGTGTTACAAAGTGGTATCGAGACGACCCTCAGCATTACATGGCCGCAGTGTCAGGTATGACATGTGTAGCATGGCGCGTGTGGCCCGGAGTGGACACGACATGGCAATGTGCCGGCACTGGACGCACAGACGTGTGCCAAGAGGGGACGTTCCTGGCTTGTGGTTGATCGACGAGGACATCGATCTTTTAAGGGTGGATGTATGTGAGACCCTGGCGCATGGCTCAATAGGATTGATAGAAAACCCATACCAACAAGTTGCAACTTCTTTTCCAGAAGCTCATTCGAAAAGAACTCTAAGGTTGAGCGTGCTTGGCCTAGAGCAATTCTAGGATGGGTGACCGGCCGGGAAGTGGGTACCGGGTGTGCACGAGTGAGGACAAAATGCGCAGAAAAGACTAGTGTTGGTCTGTGAGGTTAGTCTAGAGATCCTATTAAGCTGCCAGAAGTGACAACCGTCGATCCGGAGTGACCGGGGGTGTTACACTGGGCAATTTTGTTGCTGTGATATTCCCACGCAAAATCATGACCATCGTCAACGGTCATTCCGGATGACATGTGTTGATTCTATGAAGCAGAAATCGACACGTCCTCTCCATTGCCTTTTCCACCAGAATCCTCCGAGTCACCAGAATCACCACTCTCGCCATCCATGTAATCCTCCTCTTCCATCATGTCATGCATGCCTCCACCTTTCTCGTCTGCCTCTGCGTCTCCACTATAGTCTTCTCCACATCCGGCTTGACTGCTCTGCCCTGATTTGTAACCACCACCTCCTCCTCCTATCTGACTGCTCTGCCCCGATTCATAACCACCGCCTCCAGCACTGGACATTGAGTACATCTCGTAACTTGAATCAGCACTATGGCCAGAAACATGTCCACCATCGCCTCCAGGCGGTTCGATCTCCTTCAAGACAGGAAGCACTAATGCGACATGGTTTACATGCCTATCCTCGTAGCCTTTTAACCACTTAAACCAGTCTCTGTCAGTATCTACATGCCTCAAAGTCCACAAAATATTTTTTTTTGACTTTGTCCATAATGCTTGCACGATGACGGTGTACGTCTCGATGTTATAGCCTAAACATTCTGTCAACCATTCTTTCAACTGACTAACACTCTAGGTTTGAGGGACAGTCAAATCTAACTGTGTACATATGAACTCTCCCAGATCTGCTCCAAAGTCATTTGTTTGATATTACCAGGACCGTAATAAAACACAAACTTCACTAAATTGGTCATCTTTGCTGACATAAAATAAACAACCTATTCAATTAATTATCGACAATGCGTATAACTTTGGACAATGCTTGCAAATATTCTAAAATGTATGATATTATTGCTACCAGTAAAATATTGCTACTAATCCACCAGCCAAATATTTGTGCCTAATCCATCGGTCAAATATTGCTATTAATCCACTAGCCAAATATTCTAATAGACTAACCATACCCGCATACATACCATATACAATAACCATGATTATCGAGAGATTAGAGTTTACCCTTGAAGCGAGAGAAGACACTCGGTCCAGCACCCCTCAGACAGCCTCAGCTCCTCCACCACAGCTCCACCACCATTGCCATTGCTCCACCACAGCTCCACCACCGTTCCTCCAACAAACCAACACCAAATCAAGCCCTGAACTAACCATCAGTAGATCGGGCTTCCACTGCCTCTCTACTAGTTTTAGAATGAAGATTTTGTGGGTAAAATGGGCTAAATCGAGGAAAAATGGTGCTGGAAATGAGAGCTTGTTAGAGAGAGAGAGAGAGAGAGAGAGAGAGAGAGAGAGAGCAGGACGGCTGCGCGAGGAAGAAAGGGTGCTGCCCGGCCGCGCGGCTCGCGACGTCCTTATCACCCCCCAGTCGGCCTGGCCCACGCCGATTGAGCCTGTCGGCCTCGGCCTGGCCGATTGAGCATGTCGGCCTAGACGGGCCCCGCGGCCCCACCGGCCAACCTGCTGTCGGCTTGCTCTTGGACAATTGAGGTGTTGTCGGCCAGGGCCTGGCCGACTGGCCCAGTGGGCTTGCCCGAGGCCAACAAAGTGCTAGATCTGTAAATTCCAAAAAACGTATAATAGATCTCAAATAAATTAAAAAATGTGGATTATTTAAAAAAAATTGCCTTGCTCGCAAAATAATTAGACCAAGTTGAACCTTGCATAAGTAATATACTCCCTCGGTATTAAAATAGATGTCACATCCTTATCAAAATATAGACGATCCATATTAATTGACTTGGATTTGTCAAAATTTGTATGAATCCATATACTCCCTCCGACCCATATTACTTGACTTGGATTTTTTAAAATTTGAATGAATCTATATACTAGTGTCTAGATTCATTCAAATATAGACAAATGTGAATCAACTAATATGGATCGGAGGGAGTACCAAATAGTGTCTAGATTCATCTTTAGACAAATTTGAGTCAACTAGTATGGATCGAAGGGAGTATTAAATAGAGTCTAGATTTACAATTTTTAACAAATCCGTAACATCTATTCTAGAACGGAGAAAATACAAAGTATAGGTTTTCTTGTGTATGTTTGCGGGTAGTTAGACAATCTCCAACAAACCGACGTAAATAGACACTTCATGTCCATTTAGGGCCTCGCGGGAGTGGACAAACAACCAGCTGCCCCGGACCAACCCATACTTGGCCCATTTTTGGGCTCCGTTCGCATCGCGCGCGCCGGCATCTTTTCGTGTCCGAGACCACAGGTTATGTTCAAGCCATTGGATGAGCTCGTTTTTGACATCAGGGTTATGTTTTACTTCCAAAGCCAATCTTCATGCATCTATCATCGGCTCTTCTTGAAAACATTTTTTCTATGATGCTACGTTTGCATAATCTTATCGTTTCATGAATTGGAGAATTTCATTAAATCTCGCTGACACTTACATAACTCAGGCTCCAATTTTTGTCGGTTAGCGAGTTGCGAGAATCTCGCCGAGCCGAGCTTTATTTTGATGTTAAAAAAAATTAATCATTAATTAATTAAGAATCATTAACAGACGCATTAATTAGCCAAATCTTTTGGATCGCGGGTTGTGTTGATTCGGACATGGGCTGCGCCCCATAATCTACCCAACCCGATCTATATTTTTTCTTTGGAAAAGATTATATATTAATATCACAAGAACACCAATTGCACCCAGCCTCTGCAACAACTTATGCCCTAGCGGCTCTACAGATGCACACAACTCAGAAAAAAGAAAGAGAAATTACAAAAAAGAAAAGTCTCGCTCTAGAGAACGAATCCTCAAAGAAACGACAGTGACACTATCAGAGCAACACCAGTAGTCCCCCACTCCAATAACAACGCCTTCAAGAAGAAAACAGTGCCCAAGCGCCGTCGTTGCCCGACCAAAGGTCATAGGTTTTCACCCTGGAGAAAGTCCTTACTCACAAAACAATACCTTCAACAAGGTCATTGCTAGGCACAACAGCTAAGGCCAGACTTTGGATTTTCACCCTGCAAGATAAGACTGGGAACCCCTGTGTTGTCTTTCCGCACCAACAGTCGCTGCAACAAGTCCCAGATCACGCAGCCAGATCTTCGTCGCCACAAAAACAAAAATCACCATCGCTACCCTCAAATTTCCGCTTTTCTGACATTCTCCGTATCTGACATCACCATGACTCAAAGCATGGCACTTGGTGGGAACAAACAACAGAGCTTCGCAACGCTCCCGCTGAAACCAAACGACCATAAAAACAAGGTGCGCGGTCGAATACCTTCCGATCCAGCAATCTCCAGGCATGGTATGCCCATGAGAGTTCGCCGGCAGAGCCTTCCGGAACCCGTCTCTCGAGACCAGATCAAGGAGGGCAGACATCAAGCAGATCTTCGTCTTCGTGTGAAATAAATTAAAGGACCACCACCTTTATTAGATCCGACACAGCGATCCCCACACCGTCGGCCGGTTCCCGGAGGACGGATCGAGTAGGCAAAAGGGAGCGATCCAAACCGGGAACCACCGCAGCAGCGCCAGAGCCGCCGCCCAGCAGGAACCCAGCACCATGCCTTGACCGCTGCCTACCACGGAGCCCCTGCCGAGGGCCGACCCGGCCAAGATGGCCCCAGATCGATCCCACGTGGCACGCTGCAGACGGTCGTCGACGGTAAGGCCTCTCGCTACGCCACCCCCACCGCCTCCGCCGAGCCACCATGCGCCGCCCACGACCCAAAGCAGGCCGCGCCATCGACCTGACCCGCCAAGCCTCCACGACAGCACCCCCCTCCAGCCTTCGGCGGCGAGGGCGCCCGCCTCCACCGCGTGAGGGACCTGCGGTAGCGGTGGCGAAGGGAGTCTCACGGGGGGAACCCGCCGCCGGCGACGACTAGGGTTACCTCGAGTCGCCCCGTGCGGGAGCGACGCGGGGTCTGTTCACCCGATCTATATAAACTAAGACGCTAACCCTACATAGATACAACACATTACTAGCACACCTACTTTTAGAACCTTGCACCGCCGTCTTCGGAATTCTCATCCCCGACTTGCGGCGTGCACCGTACAAAGGGATAGCAGGCCTCCGGAACCCCCGCCTTCACGGGTGAGGAGCGATCAGGTTTTTAGGAAGCACTCTAGCGCGACTACTGGCAGTCACGACATCATATGACGACGACTTCTTCCCGAACGTAAGGGACCTCTTCAGCGACCTCAACATGAGCAACAACGTTGTGGCTACTGTTGTCGCCGCTGCTGCTCAGGCTGCATGGTACGTGAATTATGCTAGAATTCATTGTCGTAGCGTTTGGAGTAGATGTATTCAGTTTATCCTGTCTAGTATATTCATCTACTCTGCTAGCTTGCAGGATCTGTTTAATTGCTATTCGTACGATCATGATTTATCAATTGTTCATTCGGATTAAATCATATGGATATTTACTTATATTTTTAATAGTTACAGTTACGCTACTACTAATCTCTTGTTAAATCTTAACTACAAATCTAAGATCAAATCATCGAAATAATTTGGAATAATATGGAATAACATGGTGTGTCTAGTTAGACTTGTATATTGCTTTAGTATATACATACTAGATGTTTGAATTATGCATCTCAACTGCGGAAAATCACTTTAGGTCCTGTCTACCATGGTGGACTTTTTTGAATTATTTAAGAAGCATCAAATATTATCGAAAAATATATATTCGTGTAGCTGAAAACACAAGATCCAAGCCTGAATTTTTTTGATGAAAACTAATTTGTATTTCAGGCGCAGCAAAAAGAAACAAATATAATAAATTTTGAGAAAACTAAGGCTCATTCAAAATTACACTGTTCATATCAAGATCTGCACTTTTCTCTTTTTTGCTCAGGTCAGGATAAAAAGTTTTTTCACATGATTTTCTGCATGCATGTATTATAAATAATTATCTACAATCAGGTATTTTTTTCAGATTTTTTTTGAATCTTTAAATATGAAGTTTTCAAAAAAAAATTGAAGTTCCCCATGGAGGACGGTTGGATGTATAGATGGAAAATTAATTCCTTCTGACCGTCGTCCCTTGGACGAAAAGCATTTTTTGAATATTGTTTCTTTGCGTAGTTGCTAGAGTTGCACCAGATGTTATGGATATGAAGTAACGAAGCAATTAACAAAGGGTATCCAACAAGGTACTTTCTATCTGAAACTGAAATTGCTTGTCTCGTGTTTTTATAAAGAGTTCAAGGCAACACACTAGACCAGCTAAAATCAGATTTTTTTTCTTAGAGCCTAGCCATTATTCAACCTCAGTAAGCATCGTGCACCAAATTTGGGCATGATTACCACAAGCACATCACCAATTTTTTCTGCTCAAACCAAAGTACAAAAGTGTACTAATTACAGGGGAATTAAGCTTATGAGCCATACTATGAAGCGTTGAGAGAGAGTGATTGAGTATCACTTGAGAAGAGTGACGAATGTCACTAAAAATCAATTTGGCTTTATGCCTAGGAGATAAACTACAAAGACGATTTTCTTGCTTCGCCGGCTTATGGATAGATATAGGGAGCAGAAGAAGGACCTACATATGTTTTTCATTGACTTGGAGAAGGCATATGAAAAGATACCAACTATAGTCATGTGGTGGGCACTAGAGAAACACAAGGTCCCAACAAAGTACATTTCTCTCATCAAAGGTATGTACACTAATATTGTGACAAATGTTCATGCAGGAGATAGTGAGACGGTCACCTTCCCAATTACTATTGGACTACATCAAGGTTCAACTTTGAGCCCATACATTTTTGACTTGGTGATGGATGAGGTCACTAAGTACATACAAGGAGATATTCCTTGGTGTATGCTTTTTGCTGATGATGTGGTACCGGTGGATGAGAGTAGGGAGGGTGTCAATAGGAAACTAGAGTCGTGGAGGCAAACCTTGAAATCCAAGGGGTTTAGACTTAGTAGGACAAAAATTTAGTATATGTGATGCGAATTTAGCGGCGTTATATGCAACGATGAAGGGGTTACTCTAGGAGGGCAAGTTGTGCCCAAGAGGGACACTTTTCGATACTTGGGAACAATGCTACAAAGGAATGGTGGTATCGATGAGGATGTTAGCCACAGGATCATGGCAGGGTGGATGAAGTGGCGGCAAGCATATGGAATCCTATGTGACAAGAAGGTCCCACAAAAGCTAAAAGGTAAGTTTTATAGGACGGCAATCAGACCTGCCATGATTTATGGAGCAGAATGTTGGCCCACTAAGAATCAACACGTCCAACAAATGAGTGTCGCTGAGATGCGTATGCTAAGGTGGATGTGTGGCCACACAAGAAAAGACTGGATTAGGAATGAAGTGATATGCAAGAGGGTAGGGATGACGCCAATTGAAAGGAAGCTTGTCCAACACAGATTAAGGTGGTTTTGGCATGTCCGACGGAGGCCACCAAAATCACCCGTTAACGGTGGGATTCTAAGGAGTTTTGATAATGCAAAGAGGGGTAGAGGACGACCAAAGCTAACATGGGAGGAGACAGTTAAAAGGGATATGATGGACTGGAATGTCCCTAGAGATTTGGTTTTTGATGGGGCTGCATGGAAATCAACAATCCATGTGCCCACAACCTTGATTTACTTCTTTTGTTCTTGTTGCTTGCTTTTTTTCACTAGTTTTTGTTTAACTTGCATTTTTTACTGTTTTTCGCTTGACTTGCACTTTTCTCTAGTTTTTGTTTGGGTTTAATATCTAGCCTACCCAACTTGATTGGGACTAAAGGCTTGATTGTTGTCGTTGTTACCAAAGTATAAACCCAGAATCATAGAGCCAGGAGATTAAGTTCTTGCATCATCTATACAGAAAAGAGAAGCCAACACTCCGAACTAGCTACAATCTGAATTTAATCCAACACCCAACACTATCTTCCAGCCCAGCCAATAATCCCATTTTCTCTCTAAACCATCTCGGTAGTATTTATACTGCACAGAAATTGATCCTATTTATGCAACCTAGACTTGGTTGTGTTTGGTTCAGCTTCCTAACCCAGATTCACTGCCAAAACGGTAAAATCTGAACCAAAGAGGTGTTGCAGCCTCAACAGATTTCAGAACGCACAAGATTTTCGGAGTGTAAACTAGAATCACCGGTACCCCCAGATTTCCCAGCGTCGCGGCCAACCAAACCGATCGAAAATCACCCACCATGCCACTAGAAAGTCAACTGACCGGTTCCTTTTTCTTTTTCTCCTCCCAACACTTCTCTCCATCCACTCCCGAACAACCATCCCCAACCTGACGTGGTTGTTAGGCTAGGGTTCCGCCGCCTCCGCCACACCTTACTCTGGCAACCTTGCCGGCGGTCTCCGGCAGCGCCGCAGCGAGAAATCGAATCCCCGCAGCCTGCCGCTCCTTTCCCCCTCGTCAACTGCTGCAACCGCCATAGATCGGCTCGTCCCCATCACCAAGCCCGCCCCTGCCTTCGTGCGTCTGTCCATCGTGCGCCGCCGGAAGGATGGCAACCGGCGACCGGCCAGATAACTCATACGCCTGCAGGTATGCACCACCCCCTCTATTCCCTCTTGTCCCTCCTTCCATTTCCCTCCCATGCCTAATTAATTTTACCAATTAGTTGGTGTTCATCACATATAGCATGTTCTGTGAACTAAAAAACGGTTGCTTGTGTATGATAAATAGAAAGAACGATTGTTGCTTATTGTGTATCATATATTAGTTGAAATAATTTGTGACAACAAATGTTCTATTAGCTGAAATAATTTTTGTGGGATTGAAGTATGGGAGAGAAGGCAGTATGGGATAAACAAAGTGTGAAGCATTTGTGTGAAATTTCTAGAGATGAGGTTCTTGCTGGGCATAGGCCTTTAGGTCATTTAAATAAAGTGGGTTGGAAGAATCTTGAAGAAAAGTTTGCAATAAAAACTGGAAAAAAGTGGGAGCATTTGCAACTAAAGAATAAATGGGACAATCTGGAAAGAAGTTATACATGTTTTATGGAGTTGAAACATGATGCTACTAGACTTGGATGGGATGATGCAAGGAAAACCGTGGATTGTGATGAGGCATGGTGGAAATATCATTTTGCTATAAGTAGTATATTATATATTGAATTCATTTATTTTGTCTTGTTCATTATTGGAAATATCTAATACTGAACATTAATTTCAGAGGTGCCATGATCCGGCCAACGGAAGGAAATGCAATCATGTACAGTTTAAAACCCGTGGATCGGATAACTTGGAGGCCTTGTTGATCATGTTTGATAGTGCCCATGTCAACGGGCCAACTGCATATCATCATTGCTTGCATGGCATTGCATAATTTCATTCGTGATAGCAAATTGAGGGATGAAGAATTTGATAAATGTGATGAAGACGAAGAATACATGCCTGAAGCGGCACAAACAACGACACAACCGCAAGAGGAAGATGTTCCAGAGGAGGAGAACAGGCTCATCATGAATATCATTCGTGATAGGATAGCGAATGCTTTGTTTCTTGCGAGAGCGACCTAGGATAGTTATGTCAATGACGGACATCATGGAGTGAACCGTATGTTTTGTATATTTCATGGGTCTAACCTACGATAGTTATGTCGATGGTGAACATCTTGGAGTGAAGCATATGTCTTTTGTATAATCCGTGGGTCTTTTGAAATAATCTCGTGTACCACTTTGTAAGTTATATATGTATAGAATATAAGAAATGAAGAAGTGTTTTCCAAATGGTTATTTGTATGTCAACCCGTGTACAAATCATTGTTTTAGCATAATCTCGAAGCCTTAGGGACATTACAGATAGTTCCTACAGAATCCACAATTGGCAGTTGCCACAACCAAACAACTTTCAGTTTTTCCACAGTTGTCAGCTCACGGCTGTTTTTTCATACTCCCTCCGACCCATATTACTTGACTTGAATTTGTCAAAATTTAGATGAATCTATATATTAAATAGTGTCTAGATTCATCCAAATCTAGACAAATTTGAGTCAACTAATATGGATCGAAGGGAGTAGTAAATTTCCCACAACTGATTTTCAGGAATCTACGGCTCAACCAAACACACCCTTAGCAATGACTCGGTCCTACCGATACAATGTATTCACTGAGTTTTCTTGCTAAATTCAACAGTAAGAAACTAAGACCTCCGAGCACCAAGTGAAATCACAATATAAGTCAAAAAGGCATAATCTACCAAGTTTGAACTCTTGGCATCCAAATAGTACAATGTAGACAGATTCATATGTTCAGTATCAAACTCACTCTGACCACTCGTAAGATCAAATAGAGCAATATTTCCTCTATCTGAAATTTCCATTGCATATATGGATGTGTGCTTACAGAAACATAACATCCCAAAAACAACAACATTAGAACTTGTTTTCCACTCTTTTCTAGATAAGCCCTGTAATAAACAATCACAAGGAAACCAGAGTTTATCCCCAGCAAAACTGGCTATGTTTCAGTCTCTCTTCTTCCTCAAGACAAACAAACAAACCGATATGAAAGCAGAGTTTTTTTCAGAACATGTCAAGCCACCACATCAGTGAAGGCCTTGAGGAACTCCTCCACTCCTGCCCCTGCAGAGATGGCTGAGCGGTGCACCGGCAGCTTCGGTAAGTCGTTGCGGAGGTCCATTGACGACTGGTCTCTGAAGAAGAACCTGTTGCTCGCCTGCATCTGCGTCCCCCCTGAGACGCCACCAACGCCATGCCTGTTGCCGTCCTTCCTCGCCACGACTGGCAGGGTGTGCGGATGGAGAGCCCTCTGCGAGATCGGCGCCGCGGCAGCGAACGCCTCGATGCGGTCCAGCGGTGCTGCATTGGCGTGCTCCGTGGCCGGCGGTGGCAGGGCTGCCGCGCGGCCGGCACCGACACCAGGAGGACAGCCGAGCGCCGCCTTCTTCCGATGGAGCTCCTCGAGCTGGTGGAAGTAGTGGCACGTCTCGGAGTCGTTCTTGTTGCTGTCCTTCACCTTCTTGAAGTAGTAGTTCATGTTCCCCCACTTCTGCATGCACTGCTTGGAGCTCCGGCTGTAACCCATCCGGCGCATGCCCGCGGAGATCTCTTCCCAGAGCAGCGACCCCTTCCGACGCATGCCCAGGTTGCTCCGCAGCTGGAGCAGCGCGTGCACCTCCGCCTTGGACCACCGCCACAAAGACGCGCCTCCGGACCCCGACGCGTCGTGCGACGTCTCGGCGGTGCTTTGGTGTACCACCAGCCCTTGCTGCGGCGGCGAGGGCGGCATTGTCGGCGGCTTCTGCGGCCTCCGCGAGGGTTGTCGCTGCGTACTCGAGGGTGGTGGCTGTGACGACGGCGGCGGGGGCATGAACCTGATGGGCTGCGCGGCGATGGACGGCATGGGGATGGACTGCCCGGTGAACTTCTGGATGAAGGAGAGCACGGCGGCGTTGCGGGCGGCGGCCACGGCGTGCTCCTGCGCGAGCACCTCCTGCTCGCGATCGAGGCGAGCCATCTCCCGCCGCCGCCACGCCTCCTCTCGGACCACGCGTTCCTGCTCTCGCTTCTCGATGGCCTCCAGGAACCGCTGCTGCATCGCCTCCTGCCGTTCCATCGCCTCCTTCATCAGACCCTCGAAGAACCTCATCATCTTCCGGCTCGCGGCACCGGCGTCAGCGCCACCCCCCGACGCCCTCCTCGCCTCCCCTCGTTCGCCCATGTCGTCGGTGCTCTCGTCTTCCGTGCTGGACTTCGAGAACCTCGGGCTGCCCCCAACAACCGGCGTGGCCATGCCCATGCCAGCCGGGGCACCAACATGCGGCGGCGGCTCGGCTAGGGCCCGGAGGGTCGAGGGCCGCACCATCCCTGGCACTCCAACGGCCGTCGCTGGTGACGCCACAAGAGACGCCGTGCAGGAGATCTGCGCCCCGTTCTTGCCGCTTCGCCGCCGACGCACGCCGCAGAACTCGGTTCCGTCGTCCGGGCTACGCCTAGCCTTCTTCTCCCTCCTTACAGACTCCACCGCTGCCGCCGCGGTCTCACTCATGCCGGCGCTCTCCGCCTTCACCATCATCGCGCTCGCGCTGGACTGGACTGGATTGGACCGGGCGGCCGCCACAAGACAAAGAAACGGAAATGCACCAGCTTTTGGGATGGGGAGACACTGGACGGGACGGGCCTGTATACCGTCAGGTTTCCTTTTGACCTGTGAACCCAGCGTGTTGCCCATATTTTCTGAGAACAAGTCACACCAAATTAGTTTTTGAGCGAGAGTCATATGAAGCTGGAAGAAATAGACACAATAAAATCCGGAAATTCAATTCGGTTCATCGGTTACATATCAACCCATTATTGCAAAACACATTTTAGAATATAAAAAAAGGAAAAAAAATATATGCATGTACATGTAGAAATTATATGTTCGCGCACAAGTTTTCGGAAAAAAGGAATATTTTTTATGTCCCATGTAAAAAAATGAGTGCTCCAACATGACTATTCATGGACATTTTTTGTCTTTTTACACAAGCCACACAAAATGTTCATTTTTCTTCAAAACTTGTGCATCAACATAGAATGTTTAGATGTACTTGTGAATTTTTTGTTCATTTTTTTTGACATTTTAAATTTTACCTTTTTATGCATTTTCATAATAGGTCCATTTGCACCCGTGAGCCAAAACACCACCTTCCAATAAAATTACCATGTACATATTTATGTTCCAGCAAAGAAGCGGGGAAATACATGACTGCAATGGAGTACAATGTGTATGTTAGTTTACAAAAAACGATAATTTACAAAATATGCAATAAAAAGGATTAAAGTGCATCTAAAAATAAGTATTATTTATTATTTTATCTGATTACTAAAATACAAAACCAAATTGATTAGTTTAGTTATATTGCAAATTTAAGGTATTTTGCAACATAATTAATACTCAAATTTAAGGTAGTAACCACTCGAGTTCCCATGATTCAAATTTTAAAATGCATACCAATATATTATTATCATGATATTCAAATTTAACAAATACCCCCTCTATACTAATGTATTGTACATGTTTAATTACAAGTTAGTCCCATTAATGTTATTATGCCCCGAATAAAGTTCACTAAGAACAAACTATGTACTCCATATAAATACTTAATTTCTTTACATTGATGAAATATACTCACCATAATGGTTAAAGTATTTAGTCTCACACTACGAGATCTTCTAATAGATCAAGGGGCACTAGCCAATTTTCCCTACAAATATCGTGTAAACCACGTCGTATAAAACACTTGGAACCTTTTAGCTATTTTCAGCAAACAAAACAAACATATTCCAGTAAGCAATCAACAAAGTAGAAATGGTACAAATCAAAACTTGAACTCAAAGCTCCTACAAGCATGGAGATCCTCCAACGAACTCATCTATTTGGAATTTGTGTTAGGTGTCTACAACAAAAGTTCTATTTTTTCTATTTCTATATACATAATACAAATTGATTTCATGTGAATATTAATATTTGAAACCTTAGTTGGGAAACAACCTAAACCATAAAGAGGTGCAATTTATAACAAGACAGTCAATACAATATGTATTTTTATGTATGCTAGAATATTACTTGCGAGTTAGAGAAGATGACATCATATATAACTTTCAAGGATGATGCCCTCGTATAATTGTACTATTTGCTACAAATTTATTTTAGAGAAAATAGTTACTGCATTGTTCAAAACTATTAAGAGTAGTTTATATATTCCGCAAAAAAGAATAGTTTATATTATAGTTCTTTATGTCATGGACCTTAGAGCTTCTCCATCCACAAGCCCAAACAACGTAGGGCAACAGCCTGGGATCGGTCGTTTGGGGAGCGCCGACACGAGTGTCCGCCTTTAGGGCGTGCCTTTCCGAGCCCCCCTCCCCCCAAGGCGGCCCCTTATGGGGTTTTCAAACATTTTTTTAGCAAATTCGAATAAAAAACAAATATTTTGAACACATAATTCAAATCCTGACCACATTAAAGACATAGTTTGAGCATATAAAAATAGAAGTTCTACAGTAATTCATATACTTCAAATAAAATGAAGTTTACTCTTGCGGTGTTGCCCTCTCTTTGAGCCTCCACAAATGGTCTATCGGATCATTTCTCTGTTGGTAATGAATAACCTTAACACGAATATCCATATGCATAGTGACAAAATCAACCCAATTTGTTGGCACTGGGTGATCAACAAAGGCAATAGGGCCATGGAAGTCATACAGATGGTCATCATTCGTTGGATGTTCATGCTCACTCTCGTTGATCATATTGTGCATGATCACCTTAGGCATTCACCATCTCCCACATATGGTCTTGAGATTAGGTTAGGAAAGGGTACCAAACAATAGAAAATAAAGATTGAAGCACACCA
This sequence comes from Avena longiglumis, assembly GCA_030063025.1. Classification (NCBI taxonomy): domain Eukaryota; kingdom Viridiplantae; phylum Streptophyta; class Magnoliopsida; order Poales; family Poaceae; genus Avena; species Avena longiglumis. The sequence goes on from CP125978.1 coordinate 79,360,961, forward strand.
AATGCTCGCTCGACATGCTTCCCGCGACTCTCATGATGCAAACAAAAATGAGACTTTGCTGGACCTAGAGGTTTGGTGATTGTCTTAGGAAATACCGACCATTTTCGATAGATAACACCAGCTAGGTAGTACATTTTGGTATATGGGTGGCCATTTATCTCATAGTTGCAGTATGTATCATGATCTTCAACAAGTTTTATAAACACCGAAGAGCGATGTAGCACGTTGATGTCATTGTGAGACCCTGCATCCCAAATTCAGATTTCTTGATTTGTCACAGCTCCAAGTATCACAAGGCAATATGCATGATGCCCCTTGTACAAATATTGCCAAGCAAATCAGTAATTCTTCCATGACTAGTGCATGCAATCGATGCTGCCAAGCATCCCGGGATATCCTTCCGCTGAATTATGTGCCATGATCCTAGCAATCTCTGCTTCATTTAGCCCTCTCAAATAGTCTTTGCCCAAACACCCCGATAACCGCCTTGCAAAACTAGTACATGGCTTTAGTTGTTGTGGACTTAGAAATGCGTAGGTACTTGTCTTTTGAATCTCTAGGAGCCCCATATGCAAGCATCCTCATCGCAGTCGTGCATTTCTGAATTGAGGAAAAAACTACCACTCCCATGGCATCTTTCTCTAGCACGAAGTACGGGTCGTATACTCTCACATCATGCACCACGCGCGACACGTCTGCGGGCGGAAGGAAGAAACAACGACTGGGTCGATGGCAAGTGGAAACCAACTTTTTGTATATGACATGGCGAGGCACGCGGTGTGTCCAACACGCCCAGAAGGCTCCTTGTGGTGTGGGGGGAGGTTGCGCGTGCCAGGAGTCTATTGGGCTGCGCCGAACAAAATGCGGCTTTGGGGGCGGGATTTTGTGTCGAGTGCATCTAACTTGATTAGCCCTTTAAGGCTTGCATGTGGAGATGCTCTTATAATCTATTGTGGATTACTCCCTTTATTTTTATTTTTATTTATTTTGGTTTTTTAGAAGGAGGGGGGCTCATATCTATCTATTTAACTTACCGAGTGAATTTCACCTTTTGCCCCCTATTTTATGCATTTGTGATAGTAATTACCCTATCGAGTAAATTTTCATCCTCATGGCCTCCTTTATAAGCTTTGGACCCTCGGTTTTTTATGCGCGTCCATTGGGCAAGGTGTGAGGTGATGATCAGTGTTAAGAATATCACTACTGTGATGTGGAATGTGAGAAATAAATAAAATCTTGACAAAATCGTCGATAAAATTTTCCTATCCTTACAAATTTTATCGCGCCCATCGACATAACATGTCGTTTTTATCTAACAATAAATAGCAAAGTGCTAAACTGGGATAAAATCATGTATAAATCCTCCTAGATGGTATATTTTAGCGGAAGTTACACTAAATGGGGTAATATGTGTCACAAATGCACAACCACAGGGTAAAAAGTGAAATTTACTCTTAATGTTAACCATTAATTAAACTAACAACATATATAATTTGCACCATTCTCAACCTTTTTAAAATACAAATTAAACTGTATAATTTCATGGAAAATGACATGTGTTTTATGAGTCAAATACGAATGTCGAAAACACGTGGGTGCCACCTAAAATGTGACGTGTGAGCTGCAACTAATAATCCCATTCCGAAATCCTAGATCATGTATTTTGTAACATATGTTGGCTCGTGTTGTCAACACATGTTGGCTCGTGTTGCCTTTTTCTGATAAAGTGAGTTTTTTGTGAATGATAGAGTGAGTTTTTATTCACTGAAACATTGGCGAGAGAAAGAAAAGATCAATTAAAACATTGATCGTGGTTAGAAAGGTTTCAAAGCATTGTTGCCCCGCCAACCAAAACTATACTTAAATACTCCTATGTATAAGTTAATCTAATTCGTTTATTAGCATACAAGTCGACATTTGTTTATATTGCTTCTTCTCTTGTACTCTACTAGTACTAGAAGTCTAGTCCAGACGGAGAGCATAAATTTGTTTGCATCGGACGGGCGACCATGCACACCTGTGTGGTCGTGTTCGACACAGGCTACAAGCATGGGGCAGCAAGAAGGAGCAGGTTCTGCCATTTTCACCAACCCGGCAAAAGTAGTGGACCACCAAGCACCAGACTGCTCCCCCGACTCCACCCGAGACCCGGAGAATCACCGAATCGGCAAACTCTGGAGCCTGAACATGAGTTCTCCCATTTCTACCGCATGAAACACAATTCTTTGTACTAGCTGGTTATCAGGATGTTCCCAATCGTGCCTTCGTCGCAAAATGATTTGACCACGTTGGATTTTGCAGAAGTAATACTACTAAAATACAGTTTTTCTTGTGTGTTTACGGATGTTTGTCACCATACACAATTGCGAGCATAGCTTTGCCTGCACTTTTTTCTTGCCGCTCCACAAAACCAACATTATATAGTAGCTATAAACATGTTCATGTTTCCTTCCAATCGGAATAAGAGAATATGATTTTTTTTGTCATGTGCAATACTAATAACCCAATAAAGGTGCCTCTAATTTGACTCGTAGGATCAAATTTGTTGCGCTCAATGTTCCGAAAACCTCCAATATTTGGACTCCAAAAATTCTGGAAAAAGTAATGCAAGTGCACATGGATGTTTACCATCGCACAAAAATTTCCATAGAATAATAGTATATTCATACGCGACCAACAAAAAATGACAAATTTTAGGACCAAGAATACAAAAAGAGGAAAAGTGGCGGTAAGTTTAAAATTTATGTACTTTACCTCTCTTGAGTTATAGGTATGATGCAATATTAAGAGGGATACACTTGATGAATGAAATGGGAATGTTTAGTGTCTTCGCCTTTTCCACATACACATCCCATCTGCCGTATACTCGACAAAAGAGAGTGTTGAAGTATGATCCAAATTTATTAAAGAGGCTAACTTCTGACGAGCGGATCGTTGAAGGCCTAGGTTTTCACCGCATCTCTTGTAAGCCGCCGACTGGGATAAGTTGCATCCGTGAAATCCCCGGCGTTATGAAAACTCTCCTATTATAGTGAAGTTTCGTTAGCTGGTGCCCGTGGGTTTTTTCTCTCTTTGTTGGAGAGGTTTTTCCACGTTAAATATGTGTCACTTGCTGCGATTTTTTTCGTTTTTCGTTATTTGCTTGTCGCGATTATAACAGAGAGATCTTTCATTTCACAGAATAGACCCATATGTGCCTTTTCAGTCGGTTCGGAAAAATCCAAGAATTTACGGAGTTTACTTCAGGCTCCCGAATTACTACATGTGGCCCTCCGGGTGAGTCGAGTAGGTTATGGATACCCTAGAGTAGACCTTGGAGTAGAACACAGATTATTCTAGGCCATGGATTAAATCCCGGAATTTTAGACCTGGCTCCGGGCTTACTGAAAGAGCACATAACAACCATATTTTCTCTAGACCATATAATAGCCACTCCTTATCTGAAGGTGAAAGCTCGCCAGAATTTTTAGAGCCTTCCTTCATACTATCTCCCCTCCATTGTTGAGTACCTTAAAGCTTCTAGATTTTCATGGCAGGATTTGAAAACCGTGATGCCGTCCAAATCCAATTTTCATGGCCACCACACATGCTGAGTAATAGAAGCAATCGTGTTTCTTACTATTGTTGCTATCGGCCGATGTCGATGCAACCTCGCTTGTTGTCTTGGAGATGTAACCTAACACGCGATTAGCCTCATCTTCTTTAGCGTTTTAGGCAACGAGAGGAATCCCATCTTGTCGCCCTAACTACACCTCCACTGAATACACTCATCTATTTGACTATATGCGCTTCTCAATCAATCTTATCTTCTTGTGATATTATAACTCATAGGTTTTAACATTTTATTTATTCCATGTGACTCAACTGCATGAAAAAAGAGCTGAGTTTCTCCGCATAACGTAAAAATGTGCCTGGGATCTCAATTGCACGATGCAATTGAACCAAACAATTTATCTAGTAAACATGCACTAATTAGCATTCCAAATAAAATATTGACCATGATTGTTTGTGTTTGTGTTTGTGTTTGTTGTTATGTTGGTTGTGCATCTACGATGCAATGGCCAAAATCTGAACTCCTTTGTGGACCTATGATCTAGATACAAGGGAATAATCAATAAAATATTTCATTTATAGAAAAAAAGAGTTAACTTTAGGCTTAATTGAGGGACTTTCTATCACCAAGTAGAAATTACAAGTATGATCATATTTCATGATTTTTGTCATGCCATGGATCACCTATTTCAAGACTTATTTTGTATAAAAATTCCTATCCATAGCTTTTGAGGAACAATATGGCTATAATTCATGCTCTCGCCGTACTAAAACTCAAGCATATGTTGTTGGGATAACTCAAGGATTTACATATCTTCATTCAACAATTTGGATAAAATAGTATACATTTACTTTCACAATTTGAATCATTGCCCCATATACAGGCTAACATGGTGACCATACCCAATTGGGGCAGCGACCAACTGTGTCGATGCTTCGACGAGCAATCATTCCCAATACATAGCACAACTTTAGCCTCATTCGGTGCGTCCACTGTCAAACAATGATCAAAGGATAATAGCAATGTTTAGAGATGGCAAAACATCCCTATCCACCTAAATGTATTGAATCAACAAAGCCATTGTGGGCAACCAACAATCTCAAAGTGAAAATTCCTTTCTGATGCTATTAACAGCACAAACCGCCTAAATTCAATGTTTCCGGAGTCCAGCATTATTCCAACCCCATATGTATTATGCACCAAAATTGGGCACATTTCTACAGCGTGCAGATCGCTAAATTTTCATGCTCGACCCAACAGTAAAAACCTTCGATCACGCTAGGTTAAACGGCAATACAACTCTAATAAGTCCTAATCGACCAAGCTAGAGCTTTAGTATGGATCCAAGCAACATTAACATGGCCCCATCTTGTTAGTACGCTTCTGATTAGACTATTCTTTATTCAGTAATATAAGAAAGTGCATGGTTAATTATCCTATCTCGAGTTGATAATGACAAACACAAAAGAAAATCCTTGCCATGAACTCATGCTACATGTGGATGGAGAGTATACTAGAGGTTAGAATTATGAGCATAGAGTAACCAACAAGGTAGATTCTATCCGAAATTGCTAAATTTTGTCTCATTTTTTCTAAGCAATTCAAGACAATTATGAGCATGCACATAGAGACTAGTACAGCCCCAGATTAATAAGTTCTTTCATCATCTAAAAAGAAAGTAGAAGCCAACACTCTGGAATAAATAACTTCTGAATGTTTATATAACATCCAGCACCGACAATGTTTCTTTCATGATTTTATCTTTCACCTATACCATCTGAGACTCACATGAGTATTTATACTGCAACAAATTGAGCCTATTTATGAAACACCTACTTAACCATGATTCTGTTCCTTTCAATACCATGTAGTATCTCCTAAGAGCATCTCCACTCGCCTACCCAGGACGCCGATCCGGATGCCGAAAATCGGTCCAGTCGCGTACCCGGGAACCTGTTTTCGTCCGGATTCGGGCGAACTTTGGTCCGGGATTCCCAAGCCATACCCAGGTTCCCGGTTACGCCCTGGGGATGCCGGACGCAGTAAAAATGGGCGTGGGCCAGGTTTGTCGGCGAGAGAGTCTCATTCCCACCCACTCCACTCGTCCAGACTGCGGCGAAGAGCTCCCAGCGCCTCTGTCGCCATGACTTCGCGGCGGAGCTCCTCCACGCCGAGACATGCCCACGCCTCTAGATATGCTCACCGTAGTTGTCGCCCACTTCACCGTCCGAACTTCGTCGTAGCTCTGTTTCGCTGCGTGCTCCCACCACCACACCCGCTAAGTGTTCGGCATTTGGCCGGTTCGGCCATGGACTCCGACGACGATGAGATACTCGCCATGGACTCCGACTCGCCGTACTGCTGGAGGAGGAGAGCGCCGAGGTCGCCGAAGGTGAAGAGCTCATGGAGATCCTCGCCTCGCTCGCCCAGCTGTACCTGCAGATGGCGAAGCCGAAACGCGGTGGTTCGTCGCCTGGTCCCGAGAAGTGTAAGGCGAGGCAAAGGATAGAGGGTTACTGCTTGTTGTACGCCAACTACTTCGCCGACCAGCCACTCCATGGAGAGGACGTGTTTCGCCGCCGTTTCAGGATGAGCCGGAAGCTCTATCTCAAGATCGTGCATGCCATCCGGAAGTTTGACCCTATTTCGTTTGCAAGAAGGACTGCACCAGCTTGGTTGGGTTTTCCTCACTTCAGAAGTGCACCGTGGTGATGAGGTTGCTTGCATATGAAGCGCCGGCTGACAGTTCCGATGACTATCTATGCATGGCCAAGTCCACCGCCATCGATTACTTGTACATGTTCTGCAGGGCAGTGATTGTAGTGTTCGAGAAACAGTACTTGAGATCACCCATCGTCAAGACACCGCCGGATCATCGCAGTCAATGAAAGTAGAGGATTTCCTGGTATGCTTGAAAGCATAGATTGCATGCATTGGGAGTGGAAGAACTGTCCATTTGCACAACAAGGAATGTACAAAGGCAACAAAGGAGGTTGCACTGTGATACTTGAGGCAGTTGCTACACATGATCTTTGGATCTGTCTCTCCTTCTTTGGCATGGCAGGATCGAACAACGACATCAATGTGCTCAACTCCTCAACTGTCTTTTCCAAGCTTGTTGAGGGTAATGCTCCCCCTATGGAATTTGAGATCAGCGGGCACCACTACAACAAACGATACTATCTAGGAGATGGCATCTATCCAAGATGGCCAACATTTGTGAAGACTATCTCAAACCCAATGCTCCCCAAGCATTCTCACTTTGCCAAGGAACATGAAGCTTGCAGGAAGGACGTGGAGCGGGCATTCGGTGTGCTCCAGCAGAGGTTTGCAGTTGTCCGGTTCCCTGCTGATACGTTGGAAACATATCTATAATTTTTTATGCTCCAGCTTGTTTAGTATCTACTTTGCTTTCCTTGTCCACACTTTGAGGTGTTTTTACATGTTTTCTGGTACTAACCTACTAACAAGTTGCAAGAGTGCCAGATGCCTATTTTCTGCTGTTTTGGTTTCAGAAAAGTTAGTAAAGAATTGGACGGGACAAAGGACAAAGTCAATTACTTTCCGTGGGGAACAAGAAGTCCATAGGAGAGCCCACGAGGCCAGCCAGGGGGCCAGACCCACCCTAGGTCTCCCCCTTCGCCTATAGGGGGCCAGTGGGCCTAGCCTCGCGCCTGGCTAGGGTTTGGTGGCCCTGGCCGCCTCCTAGGTCTCCCCCTTCGCCTATAAGAAGCCCTCGATGCAGAAACCCTAAGTACCCGATCAGAAATCCACGAAACCGTCTGTAGCCGCCGCCACCATCGTCCCTAGATCGGGGGGGTCTGAAGTTCTTCCCGGCACCCTACCGGAGGGGAGATCATCCCGGAGGCCTTCTCTCCGGTATGATGCGTGAGTAGTTCCACCTTGGACTATGGGTCCATGTAGTAGCTAGATGGTTGTATCTCCTCCTTTGTGCTTTCATGTATAGATCTTGTGACCTCCGTTCATGATCAAGATCTAATATATTTGTAATCATGCATGTTGTGTTTGCGGAGATCCGATGGATATTGAGATTATTATGTTGGTTTGATTAATGGTTTTTTATTTATGATTCTATCATGTCTGTGTTGTTTGTGATCTTGCATGCTCTCCATTGTTAGTAGCTATCTTGGCCAAGTAGTTGCTAGTGACTCCAAGTGGGGGTATTTATGCTCAATAGTGGGTTCATGCCTCTAGTTTCCAAGGGAAATGACAATAATCTCTTTGGTTGTAGGTGTGCTGTTGCTACTAGGGAGAAAACAACAATCTCTTGTTCATGGAACATGTGGACTGTTACCTTACACACTTTGCTTAAAGCAGTTGTCTGTTGCTTGCAACTTATCTGGAGGGGTTCGGATGATAACCTGAAGGTGGACTTCTAGTCATAGATGCAGTTGGATGGCGGTCTATGTATCTTGTTGTATTGCCCAAACGAATCTCATAGGATCTTTCTGACTAGTTATTGCATTGTTATGCCTTGCTTAGTTCCTGTCAATTGCCCCGCTGTAATTTGTTTACCCTTCATACCATGTTGTTTATTTAAGGAGAGCACCTCTAGTGAACTATGGACCCCGTTCCAATCTTCACCATTGATACATCTTTAACTGTTACTTGTTTACTTGCTGCAAACCATTACCTTCCACACCATACGTTTAATCCTTTGTTACAGCAAACCGGTGAGCTTGACAACCTCACCGATTCGTTAGGGAAAAGTCTTGAGTTTGTGTTGTGCAGGTCTCCGCGTTGCTTGCAACACCCGTGTGATGTTTCCTTCCTCCTACTAGTTCGATAACCTCGGTCTCAACTAAGGGAAAACTTGCTGATGTACTCTTCACACCTTGGTCTTGGGATTTCCAACGAAGCGTCCCACGACAACACTGGGCACGCCATCAAGACTTTTCTGGCGCCGTTGTCGGGGAGGCTAAGGATGTCTTCACTAGGGGAGTCCTTCACTTCCTTTCTCTTTACTTTGTTTTTAGTTTGCTATGTTTCTTTTGCTTGGTTTTGTTTGCCTCTTTTCAAAAACACAAAAAAATTAGTTCCTACTCTAGTTGGTGGTCTGTTATTGCCTTGCTTGGTCATGCTTTCTATCAACGGATGATTTCTTTGAAACTAGTTCTTATTGGCAAGGTGGGTTCACGGAAGAACAAAAGTATTATTATAAGGAACACCGTTTGTCACAAAAAGGGAAACAATTATGGGAACAAATTGATAATTTGAATATTATTGCTAGAGACGTGTGCTCTACTTATGATGTTGCTTATTGCTTTGATAAATCTTGTTGCTGCAGGAGGTATAAACACCTTCCTTTTCAGTGTGAGTATAATGATAATGTTACCATATCCTATTATGTTAAAGGGAATTATGACTTTTATGATGTGGAACAAATTGAAGAATTTATTTGTAGGGTTTAGTAGCATGGAAAACAAAAAAATTCTACCGCATACAAACAAACAAGCCAAGATCTATCTACTAGATTGTAGCAACGAGTCGATGGAATAACTCACCCTCGAAGATTCCAAAGTGTTTAACGAGAGCGGATTCTCATGGGTGATGTAGTCATACTCTTGCCGATCTCAAGATCGCGTAGACGATCCTTCCGGCCAGATTGATTTGGCAGCTCCGCAATCGGTCACACTTTCGGTACTGTGAAGACCTTCCTCTCCTTGTTCCAGCAGCGGAGGTCGAGCACTCTCCTCGCGATTCCAAAGACAACTGGCGTGGTACCGAAAGTAGAGGGGATATCTCGCAGGGCTTCGCATTAAGCCGGAGCGAGTATGGTGGACTATGAGAGAGAGCCTCGATGATCTAGGGTTTAGACGCACCAAGGAGGAGCTAGGCCGGCGGCTAGGGTTTATCTAGGCGGCGGCTTGCCCTAGGCGGCGGCAGCAGGAGGTGGCGGCGCCGGGGCTAGGGTTTGCGGGGTGGAGGTGTTGTGTCTTGGAGGGGCAGCCCTGCCCCTCCTTATATAGGTGGAGGGGCCGCGCCAGGGGAGGGGTGTCCCTCCCCAACTCGGTTTCCCAAGTGGGCCAGCGGTGGAGGGGAGGAACTCCTCCCCAAGTAGGTTTCCTACTTCCCCTCCACCTTCCAAAATAGTCGTTTGACTTTTCAAATTGGCGTTCGATTTTTCAAACTAGGATTTGATTAAACCCTTTATTTTGTTCACCGATGACACCTAGTACATGATGCAATCATTCCAACTTGATATGACACATTCATGTACCCTTCCCGTCCGAAGTGCCGGACATTCCGGAACCTTCTAGAACATTCCCAATGAAAACACCGGAACCATTCTCCAACCCCGAAACAGGACTTTCCTTATATGAATCTTATTCTCCGGACCATTCCGGATCTCCTCGTGATATCCCGGATCCCATCCGAGACTCCGAACAACATTCGGTCTCTTACTCATCATTCCATAACTACTCAAATAACGTCGAATCCTTAAGTGTGTCTCCCTACGGTTCGTGAATTATGCGGACATGATCGAGACACTTCTCCGAACAATAACCAATAGATAAATCTGGAAATTCATATGGCTCCCACATATTTCTACGATTACTTTGCGATCGAATGAACCACTTACATACGATACCAATTTCCCTTTGTCTCACGATAATTTACTTATCCGAGGTTATGATCGCTTGTATCTCTTCATACCTAGTTCAACCTCGTTCTTGATAAGTACTATTTTATCGTTCTGGTATGTGATCCCTTGTGAGCCACCACATGCTTGCAAGCTAATTGGATGACATTCCACCGAGAGGGCCCAGAGTATATCTATCCGTCATATGGATGGACAAATCCCACTCTTGATCCATGTGTCTCAACCAATACTTTCCAACACTCAATGCCACCTTTATAGCCACCCGATTCACGGTGTTGTGTTTGATGTCATCAAAGCATCCTTCCGTGAAGGTGATATGCATGATCTCATGGTCGAAGGAATTAGGTTACTATGTATCAGAAAGCATATAGCAATTGAACTATTAAAATGACTTGATCTTTATGCTACGCTTATCTATAGGAGTATGTCCACCATATCATTCTCCTAACGATATGATCTTGTTGTTAATAACATCTCAATGTTCATGATAGGGAAACCACAATCATTTATTAACCAACAAGCTAGTATTGTAAAGTGGCTTTACTAGGGACTCTGTTTTAGTTTACAAATCACACAAGTATTAATGTTTCCTTGTTAATACTATTATAGCATGAATGTAAAAATTTATCATAAACACAAAGATATAATAATAACTATATTTATTATTGCCTCTAGGGCATATCTCCAACAGTCTCCCACTTGCACTAGAGTCATCTAATCTAGATTACATGGTAATATACCGAACACCCATGGCAGTTTGGTGCTCGTCATGTTTTGCCCTCGGGAGAGGTTTAGTCAACGGATCCGCCACATTCAGATTTGTGTGTACTTTGCAAATATTTATGTCCCCATCTTGGACATGTTCTCGAATAGCGTGAAAACGTAGCTTGATATGCTTCAGCTTCTTGTGTGACCTTGGTTCTTGCGCATTGGCTATGGCTCCCATGTTATCACAGTAGATAGACATTGGGTCCAGCGCACTAGGAACCACACCCAGCTGTAATGAACTCTTTCATCCATATCGCTTCTTGTGAAGCCTCCGGCAGCCATGTATTCCGATTCAGTTGAAGATCTCGCCACAACACTTTGCTTTGCACTCCTCCATAATCGCTGCACCATTCAAAGTAAATACGATCCAGTGATTTAGAATCATCCGGATCGGTGTTCCAACTAGCATCGGTGTAACCATTAACAACGAGCTGTTCATCACCTCCATAAGAAAGAACCATATCCTTAGTTCTTCTCAAGTACTTAAGGATGTTTTTGACCACTGTCCAATGATCCACTCCTGGATCACTTTGATATCTGCTAGTCAAACTAACAACATATGCAATGTCGGGTCTAGTACATAGCATGGCATACATTAGAGATCCTATGGCTGAGGCATAGGGAGTCTTACTCATCCTTTCTATCTTCTGTCGTTGTCGGACTTTGAGTTTTACTCAAGGTCGATTAGCAACATGGGCAAGAACCCTTTCTTGCTATCTTCCATTCCAAACCTCTTTAGAACTTTGTCCAAATATGTACTTTGTGACAATGATATTAGGCGTCTCGATCTATCTCTATAAATCTTTATGCCCAATATGTAAGCTGCTTCTCCAAGATCCTTCATTGAAAAACTATTATTCAAATATTCCTTGACACTATTAAGAAGGTCTACATCATTCCCAATCAACAATATGTCATCCACATATAGTATTAAGAATGCTACAAAGCTCCCACTCACTTTCTTGTAAATACAAGCTTCTCCATAAGTTTGTATAAAACCAAAACTTTTGATTACCTTATCAAAACGTTGATTCCAACTTCGGGATGCTTTCTTCAATCCATAAATGGACCGTTGAAGTTTGCATACCTTGTTAGCATCTTTAGGATCGACAAAACCTTTGGGTTGCATCATATACAACTCTTCATCAATGTCTCCGTTGAGGAACGCTGTTTTGAAATCCATCTGCCATATCTCATGATCATAATATGCAGCGATTGCTAACATAATCCTCACAAACTTTAGCTTCGCTACAGGTGATAAAGTCTCATCGTAGTCAACTCCTTGAATTTGTTGAAACCCTTTTGTGACAAGTCGAGCTTTATAGAAAGTAACATTACCATCAGCATATGTTTTCTTCTTGAAAATCCATTTGTTCTCGACAGCCTTCCGGCCATCTGGTAAGTCCACCAAAGTCCACACTTGGTTTTCGTACATGGATCCAATCTCGGATTTCATGGCTTCTTGCCATTTATTGGAATCTGGGCTCATCATCGCTTCCTCATATGTCGCAGGGTCATCGGTGTTGTCCACCAACATGACACTCATAACGGGATCATACCAATCAGGAGTGGTACGAGTTCTCGTTGACCTGCGAGGATCTGTAGCAACTACAACCGAAGTTTCATGATCTTCATCATTAGCTTCCTCTCTTATTGGTGTAGGCGCCACAGGAACTACTTTCGATGTTGCGCTACTCGCAAGTTCGAGAGAAGGTTCGACAACCTCATCGAGTTCTACTTTCCTTCCAGACACTTCTTTCGAGAGAAATTACTTCTCTAGAAAGGATCCATTCTTGGCAACGAAGATTTTGCCTTCGGATCTATGATAAAAGGTATACCCAATAGTTTCCTTCGGGTATCCTATGAAGACGCATTTTTCCGCTTTGGGTTCAAGCTTGTCCGGCTGTAACTTCTTTACATAGGCTTCGCAATCCCAAACTTTAAGGAACTACAATTTAGGTTTCTTCCCAAACCATAATTCATACGGTGTCGTTTCAATGGATTTAGATGGTGCCCTATTTAAAGTGAATGCGGCTGTTTCTAATGCATAACCCCAAAATGATAGCGGTAAATCTGTAAGTGACATCATAGAACGAACCATATCTAAGAGAGTTCGATTCGACGTCGACACACCATTACGCTGTGGTGTTCCCGGCGGTGTCAATTGTGAAAGTATTCCGCATTTCTTCAAATGCTCGCCAAACTCGTAACTTAGATATTCACCTCCACGATCAGAACGTAGAAATTTAATCTTCTTGTTACGTTGATTCTCAACCTCACGTTGAAATTCCTTAAACTTCTCGAAAGTTTCGGACTTATGTTTCATGAAATAGATATACCCATATCTACTCAAGTCATCTGTGAAGGTAAGAACATAACGATAACCACCGCGCGATGCTACACTCATTGGTCCACACACATCGGTATGTATGATTTCCAATAAGTTCGTAGCTCGCTCCATCATACCAGAAAATGGAGTCTTAGTCATTTTACCCATCAGACATGCTTCGCATCTTTTAAGTGATTCAAAATCTAGTGATTCAAGAAGTCCATCGGAATGGAGTTTCTTCATACGCTTCACTCCAATGTGACCAAGACGACAATGCCACATATAGGTCGAGTTATCGCTCGATTTCAAACGTTTAGCCTCAATGTTATTAATATGTGTATTTCCACTATCGAGATTCAATAAGAATAGACTATCTATCAAAGGTGCATCTGCATAAAACATATTACTCATATAAATCGAACAACCATTATTCTCGGACTTAAACAAGTAACCATCTCGCAATAAAAAAGATCCCGATATAATGTTCATGCTTAACGCAGGCACCAAATAACAATTATTTAAGTATAAAACTAATCCCGATGGTAGATGAAGGGGTAATGTGCCGACCGCGATCACATCAACCTTTGATCCGTTTCCCACGCGCATCGTCACCTCGTTCTTCGCTAGCTTCCGTTCTGCGAGACCTATTTCGAGTTACAAATATGAGCAACCGAAGTATCAAATACCTAGGCACTACTACGGTACTAGTGAGATACACATCAATAACATGTATATCGGATATACCTTTCTTCTTGATGTTGCCGTTCTTCAAATCCGCCAAGTACTTTGGGCAATTCCGCTTCGGTGACCTTCTACCTTGCAGAAAAGCACTCGATCGAGCTTAGGTCCAGCCTTGGTCTTCTTCGTCGGCTTGTCGTGGAATGACCACACGAATCTTCGCGATCGGCAGCGAGTAGTAGAACGAAGGGCAAGGGCGGCCAGCCATGCGGTGCGAGATGAGGCGGAGACTCGGTTTTACCAGGTTCGGCCCCGAGGTAAAGACCTACTCTGCTAGATTGTATTATGGAGGTGTTTACAATGGGCGAACTCGGCGGCTAGGCGGCGAGTTGCTTGGTGTATGAGGGCGTATCTCTACTCACCCCTTAGGGAGGTTTATATAGGCTTACCTCCCTAGGGTTTACATATCTCAACCGATTCGATTTACAACTTTGTCAATCGTTTAACTTTCAGACCGGGCCTATCTACTACTTTGGGCCTTGACCTCCAATGCTGGTACCTGATGGGCTTTGATCCACTACCGTTCTGCGAGCCCACTTTCAGCCTTTGGGCGGTCGGAACGTCGCCGAGATACCCAGGAGGCATATCCCCATCGAGTCCCCGAGGCCGTCGTTGATTAGGCGGGTGGCTGCTGGCATCGAGTATCTGACTTCAAGTTGGCATCCATCGAATCGTCGGCGGGCTCTGTCTGAAGGAAAAATCCGTGAACGAGTCGCGTTTGGGTGAACCGAACCAACGGTCGCGACCTCGCGAATAACTCAGCGGCCGAGTGGCGGAGGCGGACCGTCGGCGTGGTCAAACTAGCCGTTAAGGTAACCGCGGTAACTTCGGCGTAATCATCGCGCGATAACGGCCCCTAATTTGGCGGGCAGCTTTCGCTATATAAGAGGAATGGTTGGCCATCGGAAGCCAACCGCCCACCATTTCTTCTCGAGTACGCATCTTTCGCCTGCTGATCTCGCAATCCGACCGCAATCCTCCGACCACCAAGCAAATCCTCAGCCATGGCCCTCTCCACCGAACCTTGGGGTAGATCCAAGTGCACCAGGTATATCGGCCTCCTTGAGGCCGGAATCCTGCGGGCATGGCGGGCGAATCCTCGCGGAGCGACCCGAACCCAGCGAGAGAGTTCATCCGCTTCACTAGTCACCTCGAGCGGGGTTTGGGTTTCCACTTCTCTGTTCTTCCCGGCCTGCGCTTACTACGAGATCCAGCCTCGGATCTGGGCCCCATAGTATCGAGCAGCTCGCCATCTTTGTGGCGTTATGCGAAGCTACTGGCTGCCGCCCTATTTTCCCTTGTGGCAAGATCATTCCATGGACGGATCAGCCGAGGAGGCGGACCCAATGCTAGCCGGCGGCTTAACCTTCAATTGAAATCCAAAGCCTCCTTCTTCGACTTGATGCTGCCGCCAACAGCGGCCGGAAAAAGTCTTGGTTTTATGTGACCGAGGCGACCGGAGGACGAGGCGGCGATCCCACGGTACTCGGCCCGACCGCTCCGCGCAATCTCCAGGTCGCCAAGCTTCCCGACGATCAGCGGATGGTCGTCGACGAGATGCTCCGCACCATTCGCGGTCGAAGAAGAAGGCTCAGACGGTGAACACAGCCTGGCTATGGCTTGGCGGCGACTCGTTCACTAACGCGAGCACTACATGTACCAAGATTACACCGAGAAGACTCGACGAAGGCCTGCCTCGCCGAAAGTGGAAGCCGGAGGACTACCTCTGGCGAAGAGGATCACCAGGCGGCATACGGATCTGCAGACGGGCTCCTCCATACACCACGGCGTCCGGCCCAACGGTAATAACCTGATCTTGTTCGCGATCGCAGCATATGCGATGCGGTAATTCTAACTTTGTTCCATGTTTAACGCAGCTATTCCAAGTGGTGGAAGGGTGGCTCCCACCCGCCGATGACGAGAGCTCCGCCATCCGCCCAGACATAAGCGAGTCGCCTCCGCCAAGGGCAACGAGGATGAGGACGAATCGAAGAGATCGCCCCCACGTCCGAAGACCCGCGAACGCGTCGGCGAACTCGAGGCGAGGAGCCTCGGCGTCATGACGATGACGAGGAACTCCGGAGACCACCTCGCTCGTCAGGCCACTCCGAAGAAGAAGAAGGAGAAAGGCGAGGCCCCCTAAGGAGGGCAAGCCGGTCGAAGATGGCCTCACCGCCCGCTCGAAAGCAGCTCCGATGCCTGACTCGGCCGGTGGCGCCCGGCAACAACCACGCTAGATGCACCATCCATGGAGGCACCGCTGGCCTCGATGCCCCGCCCTTGGCGCCGATATCCGGGCTAGGAAGGCTCCGGTGGCGACCGCCTCGCAAAGGGTCCCGGCGTGGCGGTCTCGCCTGCAGGAGGCTCGTCGCAGCTCCTAGCAAGGAAACCTCCGCGAAGGCGCCGAGGCGCCAACCGCTACCTCAACATCAAAGAAACCGTCCGTATCCGCCCTGGCGCCACAGGCCAGGGCTCGATCGGCTTGGCCCGGAGAGAAACCGGCCCGGCCTTCGCAGGCTGCGTTTCATTCCGTCGCCAAGTGAGTGTACTCGGCTTTCCTTTCTCTTAGTATTTTGAATGTTTTTCTGAATTGTCTCGTCGTGGGACCGGGAGCGAAGAAGATGAGCCACCGACGGTGGCCAAGGTGCCCTCCGCCACTAGCGAGGAGGACCCTTCCCGTAAGAGGAAGGTGGATGAGGTCGCCGCTTCCACGGAAGGCAGCAAGAAGGCCAAGGGCGATGACATCGTCACTGTCTCTGACGACACGGCAGTCGCGCCGGCTGGGCCCGCTGTGGAAGCTACCGCGTCCACGAAGGGAGGCATTTCGTTGCCTAGACCGGAAGAAGCGAGCTCCTTTGGGCGGGTGCTACCTTCCCCGCTTCATGACCAAAGGCGGCCCGGCGGTGAGGCTGCGACTCGAACCCGCTCCGAGACCGCCGACGCGAGATTGACCAACGTCGCGGCACACACCGGCGCGCTTGCGTCCGTGGGCCAGCGAATCAACTGCGGCATGCTTGGCGCGGCCATCCGGTACCTCCGGTCCCGGATCAGGTCGGTGTTTTGCGGCCTGGTTCTTTATAGTTACTTGTTTTGTTTGTTCGAGTCCAGTCCCGAAAGTGCTTTTCGCTAGATTGTAGCTGGTGGGCACTTAGTATTTTCGAGCCGCCCGGTCCCAGTGCGCACCCGCTAAATTGTAGCGGGTGGGCACTGAAATTTTCGAGCCCAGTGCGCACCCGCTAAATTGTAGCGGGTGGGCACCGAAGTTCGTGTGAACTGACTTTGAAACTTTGCGGGGTTTACAACCGAGTCGGCAGAGCGATTGGCTGCGACAGCGTCTTTGAAGGAGTTGGGCGCTCTCCAAGAAGTAAACAAGGAGCTTGAGCAATTGCTGTGCAGAGGTGGCTCGCCAGAGCTTGTCCTGGGCGAAACACGGCGAAATCTGCGTTAAGCACTGCTGAGCAAAGGATCGCCGACCTCGAGCGCAAACTGCGGGAGGCGAAGAAGAAGCGAGCTCGTGAGCAGGCGAGCTAAGGCCGCCGTTGCTGCCGGGAGGAAGACGGAAGGTGTCGGAAGCCCTCATCGTTGGGCTTCGGGGCGATAAGACATCGCTTCAAAGCTTCATCACGGGCTCGCCCGCCCGTTGCTTTCGGTGAGTCGTCTTCCCTCTTGTGGTTGTATTGTTTGTGGTTTCCGTGGTGCTCACAACTGTTTCCTAGCAGGCCATGTGATTGGTAGCCATGAAGAAGCGAGTTCTCTTGATGCGAGGGTGCGTGAGCATGCTCATGACCGGCGGCTGTCGGCGACTTGCATCGCGCCTACCTTCAAGAGATGTCGCCCACGGAGGTTATTCGGTGACCTCGTTGAGGTGTGGGAGTACTTGGAGAAGGCGCCGCTGTCGTGGAGTTCATGGCGGTCGGCTTTTCGACGTGGAGCGTCGACGGCTCTGAGCCTGGGACTCGCCCACTTCCCCGAAGATTTCGACCTCGACGACGTGACGAGTGGTTATCCTTCATCGTCTGGCGGTGGATCTGTCTGAAGTTCTTAAGCTGCAGGAACGTGCCGCCGCGTACTCGGAGCGTGTTTGGGCGATGGGCAACCTTCTTCCGTACCAGGAAATGGTCGTCGCGCCGAGCGACCCGAGCCGCATCGCGACTTCAGGTCGAGCAGCCCTTCCAAGCGGCGATGGCGGGCCAGACGACTTATCCATCGAACCCGTACCGCATTCATCCGGAAGCACCGGACGCTGGTGCATCATCGTCAAGCTGCGGAATAGTGTTAGTAACAGTTACCGGTAGGCATATTTTGTAATGTAAGACAATGCGATATGCGATTGAATGGAACGTTGTGTTCATTTTGCTATTTGTTTGCGTGTTTTGGATTGATTTTGGGTGAGTCCCGGCGCGTCCGCCCTTTTGGGGTTCACCTTAGATATGATGTTTTGTTGTTTATCATGTGTGTTGTTGGTTGAGTCGACTCGCCCGAGCTCGGAGAGCCGATCATGGCGACTCCCTCGAGTGCTCAGCTTTACCGTTTTCCCGTCTGTGACGGTGCGGGTGGCCGAGTCCCCGGCGTGGTACTTGGTAGTTCAAGGCGCGACTCGAGGGTGGTTGAGGATCAGCGTTTGTGTTAGCGTCGCTCTGCTGGCCGGTGGGTCGATCGGCGTGGCAGTCCTGGGCACGCTCTCTTACTTGGCGTTTTCCTGTCCGATCGAGGCGAACTGGTATCCAGTCCCGGCGTGGTACTTAGCGTTCGAGTCGCTCTGCCAAGGATGCGGAGGACCGTCGTTGTGAAGCGAGGACATATGTCTTGGTTCGTAAAACCAGTCGAGCTAAGCGACTCGATGGGGCTCGGATTGGCGTTTTAAGTGGACGATGCAGGACCTGAAATGACTCGGTGCTCTTACATCGCTTTTCTTAGCCGTGCGGTCGCTGTACCAAGGGTTGACTTCGTATTTTAGCATGACGCTGTTAATTACGAAAGTCTGAGTGGCACAAGGAATGGAGAGTAGGCAATTTTGCGAGAACCGTTTCTTTTATTCATAGCGACTGGAGAGTACATGTGGGGTTCTAGGTATAGAACTTCCGGAGAGATTTACATTCCACGGCCGCTGACGTCGAGTTCACCGTCCCAGGACGTCGGCGAGGTAGTAGGCGTCGTTGCAGTACTGCGCCCGATAGCGACGGGCCTTCCACGGAGGAGAGCTTGTGCGTGCCCTTCTTGTCCTGGATGAGGCGTAACACCAAGTCGCCTTCCTGGAAGGTGCGGGTTTTCACCCGTCGGCTGTGGTAGCGACGGAGCCCTTGCTGATAGATAGCGGTGCGCGATCGGGCGAGGTCGCCGTCGAGTTGGTCGAGCCCATCTTGGCGGGCCCGTTCGTTTGCGGCCTCCGTATAGTGGACGATCCGCGGCGAGTCGTGTTCGAGGTCGGTCGGCATGACAGCTTCGGCGCCGTAGACCATGAAGAAGGGGGTGAATCCCGTCGACCTGTTGACCGAGTGCGGATTCCCGGATGACGGAGGGAGCTCTTGACCCAGCATCAGCGGTGCGCCGAGTGGTACTTTGGAGTCGCGGCTTCAGGCCGTGGAGGATGCTTTGGTTGGCTCGTTCCGCTGGCCGTTGGATTCGGGTGTCTGGGCGCAAGGTCGAGCGGATGTGGTGCTCGCAGAACTCGCCATTGCTCCTTGGCGAAGTTTGTGCCGTTGTCCGTGATGATGCTGTTAGAAACCGTAGCGGTATATGAGCTCGCGAGGAACTTAGTGGCGTCTTCCGTCGCATTTCGGACTGGCTTGGCTTCTACCCACTTTGTGAATTTGTCGACGGCGACCAGCAGGGGTGTAGCCGAGGGGCCTTCTTGAAGGGGCCTACCATGTCCATGCCCCACACGGCAAATGGCCAAGTGATGGGGATTGTTTTGAGCGCCGAACTTGAACGTCGTCGTTGTTGCGTGCCGGCACCCGCGCATCGCTGGACGATATCGACAGCGTCGGCATGCGCGTGGCCGGAGAAGCCGTGTCGCATGGCTTTGGCGACCAGGAGCGCGGCGGCGTGGTGGCGCGCGCTGAGTGGATGTCATGTAAGATTTTGCGTCCTTCAGCCGGTTGGACGCATCGTTGGAACACGCCGGTGACGCTGCGCTTGTGTAGCTCGCCGTCGATGATGGTGTAGGACTTACATCGGCGAGCGATCATTCTGGCGCTTGTCTCGTCCGCGGGCAGGTTTCCTGTCTCCAGGTAGGCGATGTAGGGCTTGGTCCAGTCGTCTGGCTCGGTGATGAGTGCGACCAAGGTTGCCTCTGGTTGGAGCGGGACTCCAATGTCGATCTCCTTCGGGGGAGAGACTGATGGTGTGAAGATGGTGTCGAGGAACACGCCTGCAGGTGGTGCGAGTCGAGCCGACCCGATGCGAGAGAGGGCGTCGGCCTCCTCGTTTTTCCTCCTGTCGATCCACTCGAAAGAGTAGCCGGTGAAGTGGCCGCCCACCTTGTCCACCTCTTGGCGGTATGCCGCCATGGTAGGGGAGACGGCGTCGCAGGTGCCGGCGACTTGACCCGCAACGAGGTCGGAGTCTCCGTAGCATCGAAGGCGATTGACGCTCATCTCCTTTGCGGCTCGCATGTCAGAGTAGGGCCTCGATTCGCCATGTTGTTGGTGCAGGCGTGAATTGAGGCGGAGGATGTAGCGGAGCTTGTCGCCTTTGGTGAGGTCAAGACTATCCCCGCCTCGCGCCGTCGCGTTCTTGGACCCGTCTGGCACAGCTCCAGAATGGAGGTACGGGCGCTTCTCCGGCTGGCCTCCTCCGGGCGAGGAAATCGCTGCTCGTGACTTAATCGCCTGCGTGGCTCGTACTTAATGTTGTGGACGCCGATCTCGACGCCCACTTGGCGACCCGCCGGTCGCCGCGATTGCGGATGATGTCTTGTAGTGGAGCGGAGGAGACGACCGTGATGGGGTGCTCGAAGTAGTCGCAGCGCCACTGAGCTCAAGACCGCGTATACCAGCTTTTGGTATCAGGTATCACGGCGCGACTCGGTTAGGACCTCGCTGATGTAGTATACCGCCACCGGATCGGGCGCTTTTCTTCCTCTGGTCGTTCGACGACCATTACAATGACGACGCGCCGGACGCCTTGCGACGTAAACCAGCATGGGCTCCTTGTCGACGGTGCGGCGGTAGTGGTGCGGCGTAGCACCTTTTGAGGTCGCGAGCGCCGTCCGCCTCCTTGTCCCAATGGAAGGTGGGATTCTGCGCATCAGCGGTATAGGGGCATCGCTTTTCGCCAGCGGGGATGAAGCGATCGAGAGCCGCTACCCGCCCGCCAGCTTCGACGCCGCGCAGCACTCGGTTTGCCGAGCCGGGCGATCGTCGATCTTCGTGGGTTTGCCTCGATCCTCGTTTGGAGACGACGTACCTAGTAATTGCCCGCGGTACACAAGGTGCACTTGCCTGGGTTGAGCTTTATCTTGTACCTCCGCAGTTGGCGAAGGTCTCGCGAGGTCGGCGGTAGGTCGCCTTGGCGGCGGATTTTACGACCACGCCGTCGATGTAGACGTGGATGTTGCGCCAATTTGGCTCGCGAGGCATTCTTGCATGCACCGCTGGATACGTTGTTCGGCGTTCTTGAGGCCAAGGTCATGGCGGTAGCGAAGGCTCGAATGGCGTGATGAACGCCGTCTTCTCCTCATCCTCGACAGCCATTTTGATCTGGTTATACCCGGTAGGCGTCAGGAAACACAGCGACTCGAGCCAGCGGTGGAGTCGATTATCTGATCGATCCGCGGAGGACGAATCGCCTTTGGGCGGCCGTTCAGTTTGTGTAGTCGACACATTCTCCATGTCCCGTTCTTCTTCTCGACCAGGACTGGGTTTGCCAGCCACTTGAGTATTTAATTGGCGGATGAAGCCGGCAGGAGACGCTGCACTTCCTCGGCGATTGCCGCGGCGTTCTTCGTTGAATGGTCAGAGCGATCGCTTGACTGGTCGCACTTTGGGGTCGGCGTTTAATTTGTGCTCATGAGCTCCCTAGGGACACCAGGCATGTCGGAGGGTTTCCATGCGAAGATGTCCCTGTTCTCACGGAGGAACTCGATGAGCGCGCCTTCCTATGCTGGGCTCATGCCTGTCCCGATCGTCACCGTCTGGCTGGGGTCGCCTGGGACCAGCTCGACGGTGCGGGTGTGCATCGTGGCCTCAAAGGTTGAGGTGTTTGTGCCCTCTGAGTTCGGCTTCTTGAGAATTGTGGGGTCGTCGTTGTTGACCCCGCTCGCGTATTTGGCGAGCTCATCGGCATGACTAGCTTCCGCCGCGATCACGGCGTCGGCGAGTTCGCCTTTGGCTCGCATTCGGCGGCCATGTCGGGTCGCCGTTGATGGTGATGACGCCGCACGCCCGGAGCTTCATCGCGTTATGCAGCGTGGGTGCCGCCATGAATTTGGCGAGCCGCGCCTGTGACGCAATGGTAAGGGCGTCGAAGGGCACCAGCTCGAAGACGATCCGCCGGTGCGGAAGTTCGCCGGAGTGCGAAGGTGACGGGTAGCGTGACCTTGCCGATCGGGTACGCTTCCGACCGGGGCGATGCCATGGAACGTGGTGTGGGTTGTCTCGATCATCGATCGCGGAGCCGCAATCAAGGTGTCGAGGTAGAGGATGTTGATGGAGCTGCCGCCCATCGTAGTCTTGGGGAGCCGAGTCGCCGACCTTGGGCTTGACCACCGGCGACTCGCCCCGGTACTGGCGCGTGGCGAGTGGTCTTGCCGCTCGTGTGATAGGTCGCTCCGACCAGTTCAGAACCGGGGACGCTCTGGGCCACCGCTGACGGCGACAGGCGGCGATGACCTTCTTCTCGCTTCGTGTTGAAGCGGTGAAGGTGTGGAGCGAGCCACTTTGCCGAATTTTCCGCCATTTGGGTCGTTGTCGGTGTCCTCCCCAGCGTGCGTGCCTTCTCGATCTCCCCGAGGGTGTGGCGGTCGGCGGTGGTGTGCGTGGCGGCTTTCCTTCGCTGTGAAACGCATGGTTGGTTAAGGAGGGCCGCGATCGAACCTTGGCTTGTTCTTGTAGTTCCCGCCGCTGCGCTGTTCTCCGTCGCGGCGGTAGCTCTTGGGGTCGCGTTGCGTGCCCGGCATTGGCGGCAAGTCGACTTCGCCCATCGTTGCGGCGCTTGCTCGTGAGGCGAGTGCCTGTAGCGTAGGTCGCCGGGCGCCGCCGCTGCCGCCTGCGTCGTTGTCCGCCGGACTCGTCGTCGACGTCTTGATTGGGATCTTCCTCGGCGTATCGTTTGGCGATCTCGAGGAGGTCGGGATGTTGTCGAGTGTGCGGGCGTGTCGCTTGAGCTTGGCGACTAGAGGCTCAGAGCGCACGAGGTCTTGAAGCAATGGATAGCGGTGTCCGGTGGATGCCGACCGCGTTATGCAGAGTCTTGCCACCGTTGGACCCAGCGGGTCGACTCGCGGGGTCCCTGGACGACTGCCTGTGTCCTCGATGGTGGTGGCGCGGTGTAGGAGCACTCGAAGTGCTCGACGGCGTCGCATTTCCTCCCGTGAGTCGACATCATCACGGGGAGCGTGTTGATCCATTGCCCGCACGCCCTCCATCATGGGAGGTAACGGGCGGCGAGTAGGTCGGTGTGACCCGCGATCCCCATTGCCATGAGGTATGTGTCAAGCATCACGGGTCGACGAGGAGTCGTATTTTTCGATCTCCTTCGCCTTGAAGTTGGTGGGTACTTTTCGCGGATCATTGGTCCGAAGCACTTGGGCCCTAGTCGATCGAGCGACCATAGGCTCGCCATCGCGCCAGTAGTTAGGTGTGCCGCAGTCGTCGGGCTGGCGTGCGCGCTTTTGGTTGTTGATGATGAGTGCGAAGGCCGATCGGCTCTCCATTGGCGGCGACGAGGTCGCCGCCTGGGATCACAGGGAGAGTGCCGATTCGCGGGTCGCCGCGTTGAGCTGCAGTGGCTCGCGGCGGCAATTGAGGGTTTGCCACCGCCGACGGCCGCTGAGGCCGCCGCTTCGAGGAGCGCGAGTACACTCGCCTGCGGTCGGCGCCGCTTTCTGTTCCACGGCCTTCGCGAGTAGGGCCTGACATCTGGATCTGTAAGGCGCCGTCGCCGTCGCGATGCTGCCGCCGCGCTCGCTCGCCACGAGGTTGTCCATCGGGTGGAGAACGGAAGGCCGTTCGCATCTCGCCCCGTGAGGAGACGACTATCCGCTGGTCCTCAGGAGGGTGCGGTTGGGTGGTGGGGCACCCATCGCCGTTGATCCTGGCGGGGCGGTTGCTTCCTCCGGTGGCGTTTCGCAGATCGCGGCCGCTGGCGCGAGGGTCGTTCGCTGCCGAGTTCGGGCGCGCCGAACGGTGGGGTTCAGCGTGACCTGATCCGCTGGTGGTAGCGTGATTCCTCGCTGTCACCGCCGAGGCGAAATTTTTCGCGCCGCCTGCTCCTTGCGTATCGCCCGCCAGCCAGCGGAGTTCTCGACCTCGTCGCCGTGGCGTTAGGAGGATCGGGTGAGAAAGGGTCCTCCGCGGATCGGCCGGTGGCCATGTAGGTCGCGGGCGCGATCGGCACCGTCGTGGAGGTCGGCGGAGTTCTCCGACCCGAGTCGGTCGAAGATCCCGAGGATGGAGGGGTCTCGAAATCTCCCGTTGGAGACCTGGCGATGGAGCCCGCGACGAGGCGGTGATGGATCCGCGAGTGACGCCGGTCGCCAGTCGGGCGCTGCCGGTGAGGGTCACGTCTTCCGCGCCGCTGAATTCTCGCCACGTTGTGGGCGAGTCGCATTTTCGAGGCGAGGCGGATCGTGGCGGATCGCTCGAGAGCCGATCGGCGTGGTGGCGACTCGCGGATGCGAGCCGAGTCCTCCGAGGTGATGACGTCGGTGAAGCCGACGAAGAGGCCGATCGTCGACCGCGGGATCACGCGCGTGACGGGTCGCGCCGCGGACGTAGCCTTGGCAAGCTCGAGCATCTCGCCAATCGCTATCATGCGGCGGTGGCGACTGCCTCGCTGATGGAAGATTGATCTCGCCAGAACACCGCCAGACCGGCCAGCCCCACGGTGGGCGCCACTGCCGTGGGAATGACCACGCGGATGCTGCGATCGGCGAGTAGTAGAACGAAGGGCAAGGGCGGCCATCTGCGGTGCGAGATGAGGCGGAGACTCGTGGTTTTACCAGGTTCGCCCCGAGGGTAAAGACCTACTCTGCTAGATTGTATTATGGAGGTGTTTACAATGGGCGAACTCATGCTAGGCGGCGAGTTGCTTGGGTGTATGAGGAACGATTCTCTCACCCCTTAGGGAGGTTTATATAGGCTTACCTCCCTAGGGTTTACATATCTCAACCGATTCGGTTACAACTTTGTCAATCGCTTAACTCAGACCGATCGGGCCTATCTACTCGCCGGGCCTTCGACCTCCGATCTGCACTGATGGGCTTTGATCCACTCGCTCACAGCCCACTCGCCAGCCTTTGGGCCAGTCGGAAACGTCCCGCTGAGGATACCCCAGTAGGCATATCCCCATCAGGCGCGGTAACTTTCTTACCACCCTTCTTGAAGTGTCCCTTTTGCTTAGACTTGCCTTTCTTGAATTTGGTGGTCTTATTGACCATCAACACTTGGTTCTCTTTCTTGATCTCCACTTCTACATATTTCAACATGGCAAAGAGTTCTGGCAACTGCTTGTTCATGTTTTGCATATTGTAGTTCATCACAAAGTTCTTGTAACTTGGTGGTAGTGATTGGAGGACACGATAAATCCCCAAAGCATTAGGAATCACTATACCCAAGCTTTGAAGTTTGTTTATGCCTGACATCTTAAGCACATGCTCACTGACGGAGCTGCCCTCTTCCATCTTGCAGTTAAAGAACTTTTCAGAAGCCTCATAGCTCTCAATTGTCGCGTGAGTCTCAAAGATCAATTTGAGATCACGGGCAATATCATGTGGGTCTGAATTCTCAAACCTTTTCTGAAGCTCCGATTCTAAACCATACAAGATAGCACACTGAACTGTGGAGTACTGAGTCTTCCGAGCAAGGTAAACATTCTTTACTTCGTCGGTAGCAGTAGCTGCAGGTGGGTCACCCAGCGATGCATCCAGCACATAGGTCAAATTACCAGCTGTGAGGACAATCCTCAAATTGCGGAACCAATTCGTGAAGTTGCTTCCATTGTTTTTCAACTTTTCTTTCTCTAGGAACGCATTAAAATTGATGGTAGGGGCTGCCATTGATCTACAACATATTTGCAATAGTTTAGACTAAGTTGATGACAAATTGAGTTCTAATTAATAGTTAAATTAATCTAGGTGAACTCCCACTCAAAACAATATCCCTCACATTGTTTTAGTGATCACACGAACCAAATCCACCACATCAACACCGATCATCACGAGAGTTGATATAGTTTCAATGGCGAACAATCGACATGTTCATCATATCTACTATATGATTCATGCTTTACCTTTCGGTGATCCGTGTTCCGAGACCATGTCTGTACATGCTAGGCTCGTCAAGATCAAACCTTAGCTTCCGCATGAGCAAATCTGGCTTGCTCACGTTGTATACACTTGCAGAATCTAACACACCCGATCATCACGTGGTGCTTCGAAACAACAAGCTTTAGCAACAGTGCTTACTAAGGATGAACACTTTAGAACTTGAAATTCATGTGCATGAGGGATCATCTTATAATGCTACAGTCGTTAACTAAGCAATACAAGATGCATA
This sequence comes from Avena longiglumis, assembly GCA_030063025.1. Lineage (NCBI taxonomy): Eukaryota > Viridiplantae > Streptophyta > Magnoliopsida > Poales > Poaceae > Avena > Avena longiglumis. The sequence continues at coordinate 79,387,690 of CP125978.1, forward strand.
AAGGATTAACATCACATGCAATTCATAATATGTGATATGATATGGCCTTTCTTCTTTGTGCTTCCGATCTCCATCTTTAAGCACGAACATGATCTCCATCATCACCGGCATTGCATCAAGGTCAATGACGCTGCTCCATGGTTGTCGTCCACCGGCTTCAACTATTACAACTACTTTGAATAGACACGCGAGTCTTAACAGAAATTAAAGACAACCATATGACTCCTGCCGGTTGCCAACTTACAATAAGGAACATTGCATACATCAAATATAATCACAATCATGGCCATATCACATCACAGCACACCCCTGCAAAACAAAGTTAGACGCCTCTACTTTCTTTGCATGTTTTACGTGGTTTGGGGCTTCCAGTAAGTGTCGGTCTAACTTACGAACAAGAACCACAACATTGATACTAGCATTGTCAATCACCCGTTGTAAACTGAATCTAAACTTTGCTGGGAGAAACAGGCACCCGCAAAGCCAATTATGCAATACAAGTTGCATGTCAAGCGTGGAGCAAGTCTCATGAACGATGTCATGTAAGGTTAGCCCGGGCCGCTTCATCCCACCATCCCGCAAGATGCAAAGTACACAAGAAGCAATCGACAATAAAATCATCAACGCCCACAATGACCATTGTGTTCTACTCGCGCAACAGTTGTACATATATACACGGCTCGGGTACCACTGTATGGTTTCAGAGCAGGGAAGAACAAAAATTTTCTACCGCATACAAACAAACAAGCCAAGATCTATCTACTAGATTGTAGCAACGAGTCGATGGAATAACTCACCTCGAAGATTCCAAAGTGTTTAACAAGAGCGGATTCTCGTGGGTGATGTAGTCGACTCTTGCCGATCTCAAGATCGCAGACGATCCTTCCAAGCAAGGCTCCCGGCAGCTCTCCAATCGGTCACATCGTTCGGTACTCGGCAAGACCTTCCTCTCCTTGTTCCAAAGAAAGCGGAGGTTGTAGCACTCTCCTCGCGATTCAGCAAGACAACTGGCGTACCTAAGTAGAGGGAGATCTCGAGGCTTCTTAAGCCGGAGCGAGTATGGTGGACTATGAGAGAGAGCCTCAGTGATCTAGGGTTTAGACGCACCAAGGAGGAGCTAGGCCGGCGGCTAGGGTTTAGCTAGGCGGCGGCAGCAGGAGGTGGCGGCGTCGGGGCTAGGGTTTGCGGGGTGGAGGTGTTGTGTCTTGGAGGGGCAGCCCTGCCCCTCCTTATATAGGTGGAGGGGCGCTTAGGAGGAGTCCTCCCCAACTCGGTTTCCCAAGTGGGCGGCGGTGGAGGAACTCCTCCCCAAGTAGGTTTCTACTTCCCTCCACCTTCCAAAATAGCCGCTTGACTTTTCAAATTGGCGTTTGACTTTTCAAACTAGGATTTGATTAAACCCTTTATTTTGTTCAGCAATGACACCAAGTACATGATGCAATCATTCCAACTTGATATGACACATTCATGTACCCTTCCCCTCCGGAGTGCCGGACATTCCGGAACCTTCTAGAACATTCCCAATGAAAACACCGGAACCATTCTCCAACCCCGAAACAGGACTTTCCTTATATGAATCTTATTCTCCGAACCATTCCGGATCTCCTCGTGATATCCCGGATCCCATCCGAGACTCCGAACAACATTCGGTCTCTTACTCATCATTCCATAACTACTCAAACAACGTCGAATCCTTAAGTGTGTCTCTCTACGGTTCGTGAATTATGCGGACATGATCGAGACACTTCTCCGAACAATAACCAATAGAGGAATCTGGAAATTCATATGGCTCCCACATATTTCTACGATTACTTTGCGATCGAATGAACCACTTACATATGATACCAATTTCCCTTTGTCTCATGATAGTTTACTTATCCGAGGTTATGATCGTCGGTATCTCTTCATACCTAGTTCAACCTCGTTACTGATAAGTACTCTTTTATCGTTCTCGTGGTATGTGATCCCTTGTGAGCCAGTCACATGCTTGCAAGCTAATTGGATGACATTCCACCGAGAGGCCCCAGAGTATATCTATTCGTCATATGGATGGACAAATCCCACTCTTGATCCATGTGTCTCAACCAATACTTTCCGAACACTCAATGCCACCTTTATAGCCACCCAGTTACGGTGTGGTGTTTGATGTCATCAAAGCATCCTTCCGGTGAAGGTGATATGCATGATCTCATGGTCGAAGGAATTAGGTTACTATGTATCATAAAGCATATAGCAATTGAACTATTAAAATGACTTGATCTTTATGCTACGCTTATCTATAGGAGTATGTCCACCATATCATTCTCCTAACGATATGATCTTGTTGTTAATAACATCTCAATGTTCATGATAGGGAAACCACAATCATTTATTAACCAACAAGCTAGTATTGTAAAGAGGCTTTACTAGGGACTCTGTTTTAGTTTACAAATCACACAAGTATTAATGTTTCCTTGTTAATACTATTATAGAATGAATGTAAACATTTATCATAAACACAAAGATATAATAATAACTATATTTATTATTGCCTCTAGAGCATATCTCCAACATTATTGCCTTCAAGGGTGCATTTGAACTTGCCAGTTTGCTTGAAAATACTGATGATGCACCTTATGAATGTGAGGTTTATGAGATACTCAAATTTTGCTTTGACAATTACAAGGAAGCAAATGGCTATATTCTTGAATATTTTAATAGATGCTTTCATAAATGGAAGATACTAATGCCTTGCAGGAGCCTATGGAAGATGAAATTGTTGAAACTAAAAGCTCATTAAATGAAAAAGAGGAGAGTGATGAACAAAAGGAGGAAGAATGGAACCCATGTCTACCTTCTAATGAGAGTAACTCTTTACCTCTTATATTATTTGATTGTCCCCCATGCTTACCAAAGGAGGATGAATGTTATGTTCCCGTGGATCCTTTTGAAATATCTACTTTGGGTAAAACCTGTGAAGGTTTTAATCCCACTATTTTGAGCTTGATAGAAATTATGTGTTTGTAGATCATGAAAAGCATGCTTTATGTGATAGCTATATTGTTGAGTTTATTCATGATGCTACTAAAAATCATTATGAGAGAGAAAAGTATGGTTGTAGAATTTTTCATGGTACTGAAACACCTCTCTATGTGCTGAAAGTTTTGAAGTTACTCTTGTTTATCTTCCTATGCTTGTCACTTTGTTCTTTGTGAATTTATTTGTGTACAAGATTCTGATGCATAGGAAGAAGGTTAGACTTAAATGTGTTTTGAATTTGCTTCTTGATGCTATCTTTGACTTCAATTCATATTTGTTATGTGAGCATCTTCTCAAGCTTCTTGTGCCTAACTTAAAGGCGTTAAAGAAAAGTACTTGTTGGGAGATAACCCAAGAGTTTCCTTGAGCCTTGGAAGTTATTACTTCAGTAATGACCTATCCTTATCCTTTTTGTTTGCTTTTTGTCCAAGAATGACCTCTAATAAGAGGGAAGTAAGATTTGGGGAGTTGCTGTCCCGAAACAGATTTCTGTCCTCCAAAAGAAATCATGAGGAGGCTCTGTAACTCAGATTGAGCTCAAAATTTATGGATAAATCCCCCAGTATGTTATATAACTTTCATTAGTTCAGAACTTTTTGATTTGAGCAACATAAGATGTTCAAAAAATCGGTTTCTACCTGCTGGTCTGTTTTGACAGATTTCTGTCATTATTTGCATTTGCTTCTTATTGATTCCTTTTTGAGTTCTCTTTAGGTGAATTGAGCTTTTTGAAGGAGTTACTACATTAGCTTGTGTTTTTAGTGAAAATACTTGTTGTTCCAAAGCTTTTCCAGTGGTCTAATATCTTTTGAATACACTAATGTTGCTAATGAAGATTGTGTGAAGTTTTGTATGAAGGAAAAATTTCAGGTGTAAAGAGATAATGATGCAACGAGATGACGAATGGACAAAAGATCAAGCTTGGGGATGCCACCATGGTGTCACCCCAATAAATATCCAAGAGTTACAAGCGTCAAAGCTTAGGGATGCCCAAGGCATCCCCTTCTTCATTAATAAAAAGCTCAGGTATGTCTAGACACTTCGTTTTTATTGTTTCATACACATTTGTGTTGTTCTTGGAGCGTCTTAGTTTTCATTTGCTTTGCTTAGTTTGTTTAGTTTGATTTAGTTATTTGGACCCCCGCCCTCGCTGTGTTGTTTTGTAGATAAGTTTGCTTGGTGTTTGGAAAGGAGTAGTAAGTTCTTGTTTGAAGTGCAAGAGGAGCTTGCATTGACTGTGACTTAGACTTTAGCATGACATGCTAGGTGTTGTTTTAGCGTTATGTTTAGTGGTTACTGCTGTAGCATGTCTTGTTCCAAACAATTGGGATTGCTTAGAGTGCCTTGAAGAAATTATGTGTTGTTTTAGCATGCAAAAGCATAGTATTGTGGTATTCTCCTTTGATGTTTTGCTTGGGTTGACTTGGCACATGCTCACACCATGTTATGACTATGACAAGTCACCATTAGCCTCTATGATCATTTAGTCCTTGACTTTTAGTACCACTCTTTGCTTTGATTAGTATGCTTTGTTGCACTGCATGATTTTGGCCATTATTGCTCTCTTAGTTGGTTGCTCCCAGTCTTTTGCTAGCCTCCACTTGTATGAGTAAGTTCTACTCATGCTTCCAACTCCCAAGAAACCAAGTTATTCCAAAGTGTCCACTATAAATTCCTATGCATGGCGTGTTACACCATTCCAAGTATATTCTTGTTTTCAACTATCTTCCATTTAAAAACTATTTTTATGTGAAAACTTAGTGATTAAAGCCCTCACGAACTTGATGGCACACTTTATATTCTTTGCCCCTAATAAACTTGAACCATTGTGACAACTTTGTTGTATATGCTTGCACTTATAAGTTGGAATTAGCAGAATCGTGCTGTCATGGGGAACGTTTTCAACATTGCACTTGTACCTTGTTGTACTCAGTTGATATCATGTTCTTTTGTCTATGGATGTCACCGGTGTGAAATAAAGAGGAAACTTGTAAGTCCATGGAGTTTGTATCCTGTGTTAGAGAAACGCCTGGGCCGCTAGCCTAAGCCATGCCTAATCATGGTGGAAACTTGCAGCATCACCATAGTGAGCTATCTATGAAGCATCCTCAATAAAAAGCTATGCATATGGTAAATAAAAAAGATTGATGAGATGCTCATTGTCTGCTTGCCTTGTCATTTTGGTTATGGGAAAGCTCCTGTACCATATGCAAGGGATACCCCATTGGCGGTTCTCAATGATATGCAAATACTTACAGTGACAAGAACTTACCTGGACCCAAAGTTGAGTATGCATGAGGTGTGGCCCTCGTATTTAAGGGGCATGAGATTGTCAATTTATACTTCGTCAAGAATATACTCCAGCTTTACTACTTTAACCTTAACTACTTCAAGATGCTTATGATAGGGGCAATGAGGGCTGAAAGCTAACAAGTACCATAATTTTTGGAAGCTCGTTTTGAAACTTGCAATCCCTGCTTCCTTTACAAAAAAAGTCTTTCTTCCACCACTATTGAGTCTCCACCTTCTACCTTTAGGCACCATTAAGAGAGCATAGTTGTAATTTCGTGTGCATTGTTCCAAAGCTTATTAATTGATGCATATTGTGTTATTACACACTCCTACAAGTAATACCATTTACTAGGTTTCCAACCTAAGGTCAAAGCAATTTGCTCTGATACCAACTGCGGTGACCCAGCATACCACTGCATGTGTAGTACACTATAGTTGTTGATATGACATCCACAGAACAACATTAAAGTAAATATCACATCCTCAGTGGTACAAATGTAAACATTGCGGGTCCATATTTACAAACATACACACATTATTATTATTACAATACCAGAAGTTCAAGACTTCCAAAAGATTCAACTTACAAACCAAAATATAAGTGTTTCAGTGGAAGTTTCAAAGTGATAATGTAAACTCCAAATTGAGCTCAACAACCTATTGCTATATATTGTTCATGTTGCTCGGCTCAAGTGGCTCCTAGAACTATAGTAATTATTCTGACTCTTGGTACTCTCCTCCATAGACGATATCGTAGTCCTCCCCTTCTACGGCTCCATACAAATTGGGCTCTTCATAGAAGACCTCCTCTTGGCTCTCAGTTGCATACATTGGAGTCTCTTCGGGATCCTCAGAGTCTAAGCAAGGATTCAAAGGAAAGGGTGATTAACAGCGTTACCCAGCAAGTTCATTATATGCAAGGTGGGAAGTTTGATGCTCTATCTACCACCTCAGACTATAAGTCCTTGGCACTATGCAGTTTTTGTAAATCTTTCTTCAAAGATTGATTTTATTATGAAAATCTATGACATCAGCCTTCACAGGTTGACCAGAACTTTCATGGAGTTCCTTTCCTGCCACGTTCGTAGCTCCTTCCCGGAATAGGGAGTAACAAGTTACTGTTTTTACACTGTACAGAGGTGCGTTACTTTACCCATGAGAGATCAACTTCCTTGTTACACAACTGGGCGTACTTTCCCGTCCATAATTCCATGATGTGGGGCCTAGTAGTTGGTCCAAGCCAATCACCGCCCTCTCCGCGACCTCATATGTCTGCACGATCCTTCAGGGCCGGCTCACCTCCGTTAAGCCCCCTTTCGGGCAGGCTAAGACCCTGATGAGTTCCCAAAGGCTCTATGACCTGGTGATGCCCGGGCAAGTACCCTTTAAATGTTCTATACCCCTAAACACCATTCATAGATAATCTAGACACCAAAAGTGTGGGGCGTAAGGTGCCCACCCATATGTTGGATCCACACAAGGAATCACAATGTCACGTTAAGTTCGTCTTGCCTCCATACGAGAGGAAAAGGATACAACTGACTCCTCCGCCCCATTCCAAATCTCATGGTTAACGCGTGATATACGGCACTAGAATCACTGATGTCATGGGTTATTAATCCCTAACTGATCATCATTGTTGCAAGTAGAAACCTAAGTTCTATTGCTCCATTATATCACCACTTAGGATGATACCTAAGATTTATTTATTTTGAGAAAATAATATTTTCTTTCTGTGGAATATAGATGATAACATAGAATTTGCAAATACTTTTATAAAGACTCTTCAAAGGACATGATCAAGTGATGAACTTGCCTTGTGATTGCAAGGTAGTGAAGTCGGATGCTTGCACTGGACCTTGAGCTTCTATGTTTACAAAACATCATTATTGTCCGGTAAGGACAATATTTAAAGAAGCAAAATGTTTATGCAAAGTAATGTAATGCATTATTTACTTTTGTATGTCCCCCCCCATTATTTAAATTACAAAAAATCTTTTTAGTAATAAAGAATTTATAAATATTAATTGAATATTGTATTCTTTTATTTTATTTCATTTTATTTGAATTTTATTTATTTAATAATTCCTTTAAGAATTATCATTTAAATACAAAAAATGATATTAAAAATTTATTTACTATTTTTCTAAAATACTAAAATATTAGTATATAATGAAAGTGATTTTTATTTATTTTTATCATCTTTCATTAATTTTATAAAATTGCATATGGAATATATATATTATATAATTCTTGATAAAAATGATATGCCTAAAATTTTATTTCTTAATTTATTTATATAGATTGAATTACTGTGAATCCAAAAATATTTTATTTATATTTTTTGGATTTTTATTTGATTTACTAGAATTTATTTAAATTCAAGGGTATTTTGGTCTTTTCTTAATTATTAAAATTTTCCTTGGGTGATTGGGCTGGCCTTGTTGGGCTTATTGGGATTATTGGGCCGTTTTGGCCCAAGTGTCTATGACCAAAAGGGCTCGCCGAAAGGGGTTCTGTCCCTATCGGCCCACTCACTCTGTCTCTCTCTCTCCCTCTCCCTCTCTCTCTCTCCTCTTCTCCTCCTTGACCCCGTGGTCGATGGCGCCGCCGCCGTGGTCCTCCCTGGTCGTTGCCGTGGTGCAGGGCGAGGTTGTTGACCACGCTCGTCCGTCTGGTCCAGTTCAATTTGATCCTAGGGCCCTTCTATGGCCAGGCTAGCCCCCTTCCCGAACCCTAGGGTTTGGTGATGGTGCTGCTATCGTCGCCGCTGATCCTTCCGTGGTGATGTGCGGTGCTCCTGCCATGGCTAGGGCCGATGTGGTGATGCGGGTTGCGCCCTGGGTGCTCCCGTCAGCCATGACTCGTCATCCCCTCTGTTTCCTCTTCAATCTTTCAGCGAGGACCACCGGTGAGTAATGTTTCTTTGATCACTCGTACCTCTGGCTACCTCGAGTCCCTCTATGTGCATCTGGTGACCAATTTATATTTAGGACTTGCACTGATGTCTAGGGTTCATCCCTGGTGCTTGTGAGATGATGCTATGGTCTGATATTGATGCTTAGTGAAGATTGTGTTTTCTGCCCTTAGTGATGGTTGTTATCCTCTGATTATGAGATAATGGGGTTGATCTGATGCTAGTGGTAATCTGATGCTAGTGGTTCATAGCTCTGTCTCTGATTGGGTGATGTTGTTATTTGGTATGTTCATCTTCTGTCAGTATCTTGATACTGACAGTAACACTGTCAGTAATGATTCACTGCACCAGTGTTTATTGGCTTGTATGTTTATCTATAGCCTAAATTTATTCAATAGAATCTGATGATTCTTTGAGAAGGAATGGTATATTGAATGATCTCTGATTGGTCTTAGGGAAATGATGTATATTGGTCTGCTATTTTATTTCTGTAAGCTAGGCTATCAAGTTGGCTTAGTTGTAAGATCATTTCCTTTGAAACCATCCTGGAATGGTACACAAGTTGATCTGGTTGTTGGCTTTACTTATAGTCAGTACCTGAGACTTGTTAGATGCTTAATAAATTGAAAACTCCCTTTCTGTTTATGCCAATGATGTTGGTCTAAGGCTCTAGGATTTAAGTCCTAGTTAGTTAAGTAAATGGTTTGTTTGTAACTTGCAAGATTAGAGGTGATACTCCCTCTGGGAGATGTGCCCTGGTCTGGTAAGAACAAATGAGGAATTATTTAAGTTGCATGTGTTAACACCAAACTCTGTGAGGCTGGTCTGAGAGATTGGTGCTTTTGGCTTGGTTTGATTTCTGATCTTTATACTTAAAATCTCTACGATAGATTCACCTCACTTGGGTGATTATTGAGAGATTGTTTCATAAAACAACACATGCTTCTGTCTAGATAATATGATTAGATCATGTGATGGTTTTATGATACTCACCACAAAAACTGATGATTATGGAGTTGGGTGGTGATGTTGATCTTTCTGATTGGATCATATCCTTCACCTCTGATGTTGTTCTTGTTTTGCTGAGCTCCTGTGCTTGACCTTGAGCTAGCCTGCTCCTCCTAGCTCTTGTACTTGGCCTTGTTGTCCACCTGATCCTCCCCCTCCTTATGTCACCATCAGGTGATGTGTGGCTTGATCTGGTGTGAGATTGTATTTTTTATTTGGTTTGGCTATGGCTATGCTGCTAGTGCTTGATGTGTATGAGCAAGGAACTGATGTTGTGGTGCTTTCCCACGGCTGCGTTGAGTTGTTTTGCTGGTGTGGGATGCTGCAGCTGGGTTGACAACACACACCATGCATTTAGGTGTGTAAGCTGCTTGTATGTCTGCTACACCCTTGTGGATATGATCTAGAAAGGAAGTTATTTTTTTATCTGTTTACTACTTATCTGCCTGGTGAAACTTTCCATCTTACCGATTGGAATTATTTGACTTATGGCTTAAGAATTATGAAAGATTTAACTCTTTCATATTGGTGAAACTTGCCCCTAAAGATTTACTCAATGATGTAAAGTGGAACAGTGCATCTCACTGTCACTACTGAGAGTAAAATTAATATCTTAACATTTACTTTCTTTCTTTTTGTTTGTTATTTGTTTTGTAGGTACAAGACTTGAAGATTCAAGATTTAGATTAGAATAAGTTTTCTTTTTTATAGAATAATTCCTTTGTAATATTCATTTTATTCTTTTGTAATCTTTATTTAATTCTTTTGTAATAAAGATTGTAATGTTACTCAATATGTAAATATTCCTCCTCTTATAACTTTCTATTGTAAAGATTCTTTATTAGTTTTGTGAATAACATCTTGTAACTTATTGATGAATTAATTAAATGAAATGTATATTCATTTATTTAATTGTCAATCTTATATAGAGTTTCTGGTTACTATATATTGTTTCTTTATTATCTTCATATGTTACATTTTGTAACTTATTCCTTGAATAAATATATGAAATAAATATTCATTTTCTCAATTATATCGTATTATTTAAAGTTTGAGTTACTTAATATTATTTCTTGATTAAGTAATATTCTCACACATAATCTTAATCCTTTTAAAAAATATAAATCCAAATCTTAAGTTTGAATTCAAATTCCTTTCCCCAAAACACATTAATCCATAAAGATCATGTCAAAGTTTATAATAATCATCCTCCAAGGCTATTCCTAAACTTAAAGAGTGAAAGAAACTTTGATCACTTTAAGTTTTTATTTGGCAAAAAATTTACCCACATTTCTTTATAGATGAATGCATGCAATTGCACATATTCCTAAATCTACCCTTCGTTGGTTCCTAAATGCTGGGATGTTACAGACTTCCCCCCTTAAATTAAACTTCATCCTGAAGTTTGTTGAAGTGTACCTAAACAGTTTTGGATAGGCTTTTCTTAAATCATCCTCTTTCTCCCAGGTGGCTTCCCTTTCGGGGTGATGTTCCCACTGTACCTTGCAATACTTGATTGCCCTGTTCCTCAACCTTTTCAAGTTTTCTTCCAAAATTTTACAGGGTTTTTCAACATAGGTCAAGTCTGCTTGTAATTCTATCTCTTGATGTGTGATTGCATCATCAGGAACTTTATGACATTTCTGGAGTTGTGACACATGGAAAACATTATGAACTTGGGCCAATCTTGCGGGTAATTCTAAAGCATACGCTATAGTTCTATTCTGACTCAGTATATTGAATGTCCTGATATAACTTGGACTCAATTTTCCTTTAACTCCGAACCTTTTAACTCCTTTCATTGGGCTTACTTTCAAATATACCATATCTCCTACTTCAGGATGCCATGATCTTCGAATTTGATCAGCATAACTTTTCTGCCTACTTTGAGATATTTTCAATCTATCCTTGATTTTATCAATGATATCTGTTTTTTCCTTGATATAGTCTGGCGCAAATTCTTTGCTACTTCTAGGCTCATACCAATATATTGGTGATCTACACTTTCTTCCATACAGAACCTAATATGGAGCTGCCTTCAGACTACTTTGATAGCTATTATTGTAGGAAAATTCTTCCAACGGTAGATGATCTTACCACGAACCTCCAAAATCTAATGCACAAGCCCTTAACATGTCTTCCAATATTTGATTGGTTCTTTCCGTTTAACCCCCTGTCTCTGGCTGATAAGTTGTGCTAAAATCTAACTTTGAACCAGGTGCTTCATGTAATTGCTTCCAAAATGCTGAAGTAAACACTGATCCCCTATCAGTTATGATCTTTTTGGGCACTCCGTGTTTACTTACTATTTCTTTGATGTAAACTTCTACTAAATTCTCGGCATTATCCCTCTGATTTACCGAAATAAAATGTGCACTTTTAGTGAGTCTATCCACAATTACCCATATCATATCCTTCCGTTTAGGTGTCATGGGCAATCCTGTGATGAAATCCATACCTATTTCCTCCCACTTCCATTCGGGAATTTCCAAAGGTTGCAATGGTCATGCTGGACTTTGATGTTCAGCCTTCACCCTTTGGCAAGTATGGCATTCTGATACATACTTAGCAATGTCTCTTTTCATGTTATTCCACCAGAATGGTTCTTTCAGATCCATGTACATCTTAGTACTTCCTGGATGTATAGAATATGGTGTTTCATGTGCTTCTCTGAGTATGACATCACGAATCTCAGTCACATCCGGAACACAAAGACGATCTTGGAACCATAAAGACTCATAATCTCCTAGGTGAAAAACTGATGTTTTCCCTTGAGATATCCTCCGAATCTCTTCAGCAATGAAAGGATCTTCTGCTTGATGTCTAAAAATTTCGTGTTTAAGATCACTATCCTGCTCTGCAACTACCTGCATAGTAGCTAATCCTCCAAGAATCTTGGTTCTAATGTATTGAAGCTCTAATCTTTCCAAGTCCATCTGTAACTCTTTTGGTAGCTCCCGATTGCTAGGCTGAATATCTGCACTTTTACGACTTAAAAGCATCTGCTACAACATTTGCTTTTCCTGGAGTATAGTTGATTGTTAAATCATAATCTTTGATTAGTTCCAACCAACGCTTCTGTCTCATATTCAATTCCTTTTGGGTGAAGAAATATTTAAGACTTTTATGGTCAGCGTATAACTCACATCTGGATCCATAAAGAAAATGCCTCCATCCTTTCAGCGCAAAGACTACTTCTGCTAACTCTAAATCACGAGTTGGAAAGTTGACTTCATGTGGTTTCAGTTGTATTGATCCATAAGCAATCACTTTCTGATCTTGCATTAACACACAACCTAAACCTTCTTTAGATGCATCACAGTATACTGTAAAGTCTTTCCCTATTTCTGGAATTGCCAGAATTGGATCCGTAGTTAACCTGGTCTTCAAATCCTGAAAACTTGCTTCACATTTCTCATCCCAATTGAATGGTGTATTCTTTCTTAACAATTTGGTCATTGGTCCAGCTATTTTGGAGAAACCTTCAATGAATCTCCGATAATAACCAGACATACCTAAGAAACCTCAAATTTGTTTCACATTGGTTGGTGGAGTCCATTCTAGTACTGATTGAACTTTAGATGGATTTATAGCAATTCCATCTTGACTGATCACATGACCGAGGCATTCTACCTCATCTAACCAGAATTCACACTTACTGAACTTAGCATAAAGTTTACGTTCTCTTAGATTCTGCAATGCTGTTCTCAAATGATCTACATGCTATTCCTTATCCTTGGAATATATCAGAAAATCATCAATGAAGACTATGAAAAAATTATCCAAATATGGCATAAAGATTTTGTTCATCAGGTTCATGAATATTGCTGGTGCATTGGTCAAACCAAATGGTACTACCAGATACTCGTGGTGTCCATATCTTGAGACGAATGTTGTCTTTGGCACATCCTCTGGTTTGATTTTTATCTGATGGTATCCAGATCTTAGATCAATCTTAGAAAATACTCTAGCTCCCTTTACTTGATCAAACAGATCTTGAATTCTGGGTAAGGGATACTTATTCTTTATGGTAACATTATTCAGATTTATGTAATCGCCACACATCCTTCTTCCACCATACCTTTTATCCACAAAGATCACTGGTGTTCCCCATGGGGATACACTTTCCTGAATAAACCCTTTTCTGGCTAACTCATCAATTTGCTCTTTGAGTTCCTTTAATTCTTTTGGTCCCATATTATATGGTGCTTGAGCTATTGGTGTTGTACTTGGAATTAGATCAATAGTGAATTCTATTTCGCGATCTGGTGGCATTACATGTAGCTCTACGGGAAAAACATCTTGAAACTCATTTACTACAGGAATATCTTCCAACTTGACCTCCTTCATTGAGTTCAACTGAAGATGCACCATGATATGACTGTGCCTATTTGCTTGATACACTATTCTTGCTCCACTTGGAGTTTTTGTTGAGACAGTTTTCTCCTCACTTATCTGAGCCCCATGTTCAGTCATCCAATCCATCCCCAGCACTACTGCAATTCCCTTCAAAGGAATCACATAAAGATCCACAAAGTATGTACAACCATAGATCGAAATAACCTGATCTTGTTTAATGTGGCGTACAGTCACAATTCCCCCTGCCGTAACTACGGTCATAGGGTTTTCTAACGTTGCCCTTCTAATCCCGAATTTATCACACAATTCTTCATAAATGAATGAAGTAGTTGCACCAGTATCAAATATAACTTTGCCGGGATTGGTAAGGATATTGAGCGTACCTATCACTACATACTCCGATTTATCCGCCTCGTCTAGGGTTGCACAATTCAGCTTCCCGGTAGGTCTGTTCCTCTTGCCATTGTTGTTCTTGACATTATTCCCTCCTTTATTTGGCTGCCCATAGCCTCCACTATCTTGCCTTCCATCTCTAACCGGCCAACCTCCTTGTGGTTTGCTTGGATAATTTGGCTTTATGTGACCTCTCTGTCCACAAGCATGGCACACAATTACTGGTTTCGGGCAATCCCTGCTCATATGCCCTGGGAGTTTGCAATTGTGGCATATAATATTCTTTATGTTTGGATTTGCACTCCGATTGGAATTGTTGTTGTTATATGGTCTATTCCTTGGTTTGAATTCCAGATTGGGCTTGGGTTTACTTGCCTGTATCCTCTTGGTTTCCTTCTTAGCTCTCTTCCTTCTATCCTCTTGGACATTCTTGTAGTCATCTTCGTAAGTGATAGCTGCATCCAGCAACTGCTGATAAGTTTGCTTATTAGCCAACCTTAACTGCATCCTCACAAATGGATTTAACCCTCGCAGGAAAGGCTTCTTCCTCTTTTCTTCCGTATTAACTTCTTCCTCAGCATAACGAGACAGTTTACTAAACTCCCGAATATACTTCATAACACTAGTATATCCCTGCTGAAGCTCGTCAAATTCTCTACGCTTCAACTCCATAACACTTTCCGGAACATGATATTCACAGAATCTCTGTTTGAACTCTTCCCAAGTGTACTCCCTTCCTGGCTATTGCATGGCTAACTGATTTTCCCACCATGATGTTGCAGGTCCTGTCAGAAGATGAGTTGCATACCTCAATTTCTTCTCATCATTACAACCTACAGTCTTCATCTTTCTTTCTGTATCTGCTAGCCAATCTTCTGCATCCATTGGTTCAGGGGCTGATGCAAACGGTAACGGCCTTGCATTCTGGAAGTCAGAAAGACTCACTCCTCCACCTTCAGGTGCTCTCTGATTCCCATCTCGTCTCAGCAATTCTTCCATGAACTTGTTCTGGGTCTCTTGCATCATTTCCAAACACCGCATAAAGTTCTGCTCCATTAACGGCCTCATTGGTGGTGGTGGTGGTGTTAATGTTCCCTGATTTCCTGCATCTGCATCGGCCTTCTCTTTGACCTCACGTTCTATTCGCTGCTGCTCAGATTCGGTTTCTACACCCGTGTCCATGACCCCCTAGTCCTAAAACATAAAGCGAATACTCATAATTACATCATGCACATGTGTTCTGAGCTCGACTTTACGTACAGAACTAGTCACACAATGAAAATCCAAATATGCATTTCACATATTATACATTACAACATCTTAATAATACAAAGTCATTACAACATATACCATATAGGCATAATCACAACACTATCTTATTTATCTAGCTACCTTATTCTCTCGGATTACAATACACAGTACCCTATACTTTCTAAATAGCCGCCTGCTTCTAGTAACTACTACGCTCATCATACATGCATGATGTCCAACCGTGATGACGTGACGTTCGTCGCATAGTTTGTGGAACAAATGCCTTCCAGAAGGAACATACTCAGTATCTGAAGTGTGAGGACTTGAGTCATTACTCAACCTGAGCGCATTGACTCCCTCCAACTCAGCTGAAAAGTATTTAGAAACATGTTCAACATTATCACCCACTTGCATATCCTGAGCTTCATTCCTTGAGTCGTCAACAGAATACGCAGATTCTGCTGCTCCCCAGGTGCTTTGTTGGGAAAGATAGTTAAACACAGGATAATGTATATTCCCTGGGTTTTGAGAAGGTGTTGATGATTCAAACACTCTCTCCTCAGGATCTTCTTCTTCATCATGATTACTTATGAATATGGTATTTCTACTACTGTTACTAGGGTTAATTCTTGCACCCATCCAGCTAGATTGTACAACATTTCTATCAGAACCATCTATGGACATCTGGTGTTCCTGGAATCCTTCAGATGACCCCATTCTCCAACCATTAGAATTCTCAATAGGAAGTTCTGAATCAGAACCGTCCTCTGAACCCTGTGGTACTGCATACCTCATATCTAAAGTAGGATCATATATAGGTTCAGGCCTTGGTGTATAAGGATATGGTGTAAAAGATTCAGGATCTATAGGTATATCCTTAAAGATTGATCTTGTACTACTACCTGCTTCCTTCTCCAACTGGAATGCTAACTGCTTCCTCCTTTCCGGATCAGTTAGATCCTCTAACATGTCATTTTTATCTTCGACAATAACTTGATGTGTTTTATAAAAAGATGCAACAAGTGTTCAGTATCTATCCATAAACTTGGAAGCCAACTTAGGATGCTTCTTAACCAAAGTAAGATGATCCGGTATAGGGCCCGAGTCTATAGAATCATGAGGAATCACAGAAAATGTGCTACCTTCTAACTCCTGAGCTTTATGCTCCCGGATATTAGCTATCGCCTCCACAATAGCAACATGATATGCTTCTAAGTGACTCCTACCTTCACCTATAGGTAGATCACGATATAATCCAAGCTCCTCTGGGAGTTGGATACTCACACGATACTTGGATAACATACGACCATCATAATAGGTTATGGTGTTCCCCTGGAATTCTAGTTGGACAACTGAAAATCTTTAAGAGTTGACGAAGTTGGTCTGTGAATGATCCTTGATAATCATCAAGAGTCTCCTCTTTGCTTACCAAAGTCTGTTTTGGTAACTTTGGTGCCATAGCTCTGTATATGAGAAAAATATTTTTATTAGTAACCAATAATATATTGCATCATAACAAAGAATTATCGCACTAAAACATATAACGGAATATTCTCATTCGAATACCTATTATATTTATTTTATAGAATTCTTTATCGTTGCTACACACTCCTACAGGTAATACCCTTTACTAGGTTTCCAAACTAAGGTCAAAGCAATTTGCTCTGATACCAACTGCGGTGACCCAGCACACCACTGCATGTGTAGTACACTATAGTCATTGATATGACATACACAGAACACTGTTCCGTAAATATCACATCCCTCAGAGTGGTACAACAGAAACATTGTGGGTCCATATTACAAACATAGACACATTATTATTATTACAATACCAGAAGTTCAAGACTTCCAAAAGATTCAACTTACAAACCAAAATATAAGTGTTTCAGCAGAAGTTTCAAAGTGATAACGTAAACTCCAAACTGAGCTCAACAACTTATTGTTATATATTGTTCATGTTGCTCGGCTCAAGTGGCTCCTAGAACTATAGTAATTATTCTGACTCTTGGTACTCTCCTCCGTAGACGATATCGTAGTCCTCCCCTTCTACGGCTCCATACAAATTGGGCTCTTCATAGAAGACCTCCTCTTGGCTCTCAGTTGCATACATTGGAGTCTCTTCGGGATCCTTAGAGTCTAAGCAAGGATTCAAAGGAAAGGGTGAGTAACAGCGTTACCCAGCAAGTTCATTATATGCAAGATGGGAAGTTTGATGCTCTATCTACCACCTCGGACTATAAGTCCTTGGCACTATGCAGTTTTTGTAAATCTTTTTTTCAAAGATTGATTTTATTATGAAATTCCATGACCATCGCCTTCACAGGTTGACGTAACTTTCATGGAGTTCCTTTCACCTTACGTCAGTAGCTCCTTCCTAATAGGGAGTAACAAGTTACGCTTTTACACTGTGCAGGTGCATTTTACCCATGAGAGATCAACTTCCTTGTTACACAACTGGGCGTACTTTCCCGTCCATAATTCCATGATGTGGGGCCTAGTAGTTGGTCCAAGCCAATCACCGCCCTCTCCGCGACCTCATATGTCTGCACGATCCTTCAGGGCCGGCTCACCTCCGTTAATCCCCCTTTCGGGCAGGCTAAGACCCTGATGAGTTCCCAAAGACTCTATGACCTGGTGATGCCCGGGAAGTACCCTTTAAATGTTCTATACCCCTAAACACCATTCATAGATAATCTAGACACCAAAAGTGTGGGGCGTAAGGTGCCCACCCATATGTTGGATCCACACAAGGAATCACAACGTCACGTTAAGTTCGTCTTGCCTCCATACGAGAGGAAAAGGATACAATCCTCCGCCCCATTCCAAATCTCATGGTTAACGCGTGATATATGACACTAGAATCACTGATGTCATGGGTTATTAATCCCTAACTGATCATCATTGTTGCAAGTAGAAACCTAAGTTCTATTGCTCCATTATATCACCACTTAGGATGATACCTAAGATTTATTTATTTTGAGAAAATAATATTTTCTTTCTGTGGAATATAGATGATAACATAGAATTTGCAAATACTTTTATAAAGACTCTTCAAAGGACATGATAAAGTGATGAACTTGCCTTGTGATTGCAAGGTAGTGAAGTCGGATGCTTGCACTGGACCTTGAGCTTCTATGTTTACAAAACATCATTATTGTCCGGTAAGGACAATATTTAAAGAAGCAAAATGTTTATGCAAAGTAATGTAATGCATTATTTACTTTTGTATGTCCCCCCCCCATTATTTAAATTACAAAAAATCTTTTTAGTAATAAAGAATTTATAAATATTAATTGAATATTGTATTCTTTTATTTTATTTCATTTTATTTGAATTTTATTTATTTAATAATTCCTTTAAGAATTATCATTTAAATACAAAAAATTGATATTAAATATTTATTTACTATTTTTATAAAATACTAAAATATTAGTATATAATGAAAGTGATTTTTATTTATTTTTATCATCTTTCATTAATTTTATAAAATTGCATACGGAATATATATATTATATAATTCTTGATAAAAATGATATGCCTAAAATTTTATTTCTTAATTTATTTAGATAGATTGAATTACTATGAATCCAAAAATATTTTATTTATATTTTTTGGATTTTTATTTGATTTACTAGAATTTATTTAAATTCAAGGGTATTTTGGTCTTTTCTTAATTATTAAAATTTTCCTTGGGTGATTGGGCTGGCCTTGTTGGGCTTATTGGGATTATTGGGCCGTTTTGGCCCAAGTGTCTATGACCAAAGGGCTCGTAGAAGGGGTTCTGTCCCTATCGGCCCACTCTCTCTCTCCCTCTCCTTCTCTCTCTCTCCTCTTCTCCTCCTTGACCCCGTGGTCGATGGCGCCGCCGCCGTGGTCCTCCCTGGTCATTGCCGTGGTGCAGGGCAAGGTTGTTCACCATGCTCGTCCGTCTGGTCCAGTTCGATTTGATCCTAGGGCCCTTCTATGGCCAGGCTAGCCCCCTTCCCAAACCCTAGGGTTTGGTGATGGTGCTGCGATCACCGCCGCTGATCCTTCCGTGGTGATGTGCGGTGCTCCTGCGCTGCTGTGGCCGCCGCCATGGTCGATGCGATTGCGCGCCCTCAGGTGCTCCCTGCGTCATGAGCTCGTCATCCCCTCTGTTTCCTCTTCAATCTTTCAGCGAGGACCACCGGTGAGTAATGTTTCTTTGATCACTCGTACCTCTGGCTACCTCGAGTCCCTCTATGTGCATCTGGTGACCAATTTATATTTAGGACTTGCACTGATGTCTAGGGAGTAACAAGTTACAGTTTTTACACTCTGCAAAGGTGCGTTACTTTACCCATGAGAGATCAACTTCCTTGTTGCACAACCGGGCGTACTTTCCTGTCCATAATTCCATGATGTGGGGCCCACTAGTTTGTCCAAGCCAATCACTGCCCTCTCCGCGACCTCATATGTCTGCACGATCCTTCGGGGCCGGCTCACCTCCGTTAAGCCCCCTTTCGGGCAGGCTAAAATCCTGATGAGTTCCCGAACACTCTATGACCTGGTGATGCCCGGGCAAGTACCCTTTCAATGGACTATACCCCTAAACACCATTCATAGATAATCTAGATACCAAAAGTGTGGGGCGTAAGGGTTCCCACCCATATGTTGGATCCACACAAGGAATCACAATGTCACGTTAAGTTCGTCTTGCCTCCATACGAGAGGAAAAGGATACAGCTGACTCCTCCGTCCCATTCCAAATCTCATGGTTAACGCGTGATATACGGCGCTAGAATCACTGATGTCATGGGTTATTAATCCCTAACTGATCATCATTGTTGCAAGTAGAAACCTAAGTTCTATTGCTCCATTATATCACCACTTAGGATGATACCTAAGATTTATTTATTTTGAGAAATAATATTTTCTTTCTGTAGAATATAGACGATAACACACAAATTGCAAATACTTTGATAAAGACTCTTCAAAGGACATGAGCAAGTGATGAACTTGCCTTGTGATTGCAAGGTAGTGAAGTCGGATGCTTGCAATGGACCTTGAGCTTCTATGTCTATAAAACATCATTATTGCCCGGTAAGGACAATATTTAAAGAAGCAAAATGTTTATGCAAAGTAATGTAATGCATTATTTATTTTTGTATGGTCTCCCCATTATTTAAATTACAAAAATTCTTTTTAGTAATAAAGAATTTATAAATATTTATTGAATATTGTATTCTTTTATTTTATTTCATTTTATTTGAATTTTATTTATTTAATAATTCCTTTAAGAATTATCATTTAAATACAAAAAATTGATATTAAATATTTATTTAGTATTTTTATAAAATACTACAATATTAATATATAATGAAAATGATTTTTATTTATTTTTATCATCTTTTATTAATTTTACAAAATTCCATAAGGTATATATATTTTTTAAAATTCTTGATAAAAATGATAAGCCTAAAATTTTATTTCTTAATTTATTTAGATAAATTTAATTATTGTGAATCCAAAAATATTTTATTTATAATTTTTGGATTTGTATTTGATTTTATAGAATTTATTTAATTTCAGGGGTATTTTGGTATTTTATTAATTATTAAAATTTTCCTTAGGTGATTGGGCTGGCCTTGTTGGGCTTATTGGGCCATTTGGCCCAAGTGGCTATGACCAAAAGGGCTCCCTAAAAGGGGTTCTGGCCCTATCGTCCCTCTCTCTCTCTCTCTCTCTCTCCTGTTCTCGTCCTCGTCCCCGTGGTCGATGGCGTCGCCACCGTGGTCCTCCCTGGCTGCTGCCGTGGTGCAGGGAGAGGTTGTCGACCACGCTCGTCTGTCTGGTCTAGTTCGATTTGATCCTAGGGCCTTTCTATGGCCAGGCTAGCCCCTTCCCAAACCCTAGGGTTCGGGGATGGTGCTGCTATCGTCACCGCTGACCCTCCTGTGGTGATGTGCGGTGCTCATGCGCTGCTGTGGCCGCCGCCGCGGCTGGTGCGAGTTGCAGCGCCCTCTGGGGTGCTCCCCGTGCCGCCGCGAGCTCGTCGGCCCCTCTGCTTCCTCTTCAATCTTTCAGCGAGGACCACCGGTGAGTAATGTTTCTTTGATCACTCGTACCTCTGGCTACCTCGAGTCCCTCTATGTGCATCTGGTGACCAATTTATATTTAGGACTTGCACTGATGTCTAGGGTTCATCCCTGGTGCTTGTGAGATGATGCTATGGTCTGATATTGATGCTTAGTGAATATTGTATTTTCTGCCCTTAGTGATGGTTGTTATCCTCTAATTATGAGATAATGGGGTTGATCTGATGTTAGTGGTTCATAGCTCTGTCTCTGATTGGGTGATGTTGTTATTTGGTATGTTCATCTTCTATCAGTATCTTGATACTGACAGTAACACTGTTAGTAATGATTCACTGCACCAGTGTTTATTGGCTTGTATGTTTATCTATAGCCTAAATTTATTCAATAGAATCTGATGATTCTTTGAGAAGGAATGGTATATTGAATGATCTCTGATTGGTCTCAGGGAAATGATGTATATTGGTCTGCTATTTTATTTCTGTAAGCTAGGCTATCAAGTTGGCTTAGTTGTAAGATCATTTCTTGTGAAACCATCCTGGAATGGTACACAAGTTGATCTAGTTGTTGGCTTTACTTATAGTCAGTACCTGAGACTTGTTAGATGCTTAATAAATTGAAAACTCCCTTTCTGTTTATGCCAATGATGTTGGTATAAGGCTCTAGGATTTAAGTCCTAGTTAGTTAAGTAAATGTTTTGTTTGTAACTTGCAAGATTAGAGGTTCTACTACCTCTGGGAGATGTGCCCTGGTCTGGTAAGAACAAATGAGGAATTATTTAAGTTGCATGTGTTAACACCAAACTCTGTGAGGCTGGTCTGAGAGATTGGTGCTTTTGGCTTGGTTTGATTTCTGATCTTTATACTTAAAATCTCTAGGATAGATTCACCTCACTTGGGTGATTATTGAGAGATTGTTTCATAAAACAACACATGCTTCTGTCTAGATAATATGATTAGATCATGTGATGGTTTTATGATACTCACCACAAAAACTGATGATTATGGAGTTGGGTGGTGATGTTGATCTTGCTGATTGGATCATGTCCTTCACCTCTGATGTTGTTCTTGTTTTGCTGAGCTCCTGTGCTTGACCTTGAGCTAGCCTGCTCCTCCTAGCTCCTGGACTTGGCCTTGATGTCCACCTGATCCTCCCCCTCCTTATGTCACCATCAGGTGATGTGTGGCTTGATCTGGTGTGAGATTGTATTTTTTATTTGGTTTGGCTGTGGCTAGGCTGCTGGTGCTTGATGTGTATGAGCAAGGAACTGATGTTGTGGTGCTTTCCCACGGCTGCGTTGAGCTGTTTTGCTGGTGTGGGCTGCTCCAGCTGTGTTGACAGCACACACCATGCATTTAGGTGTGTAAGCTGCTTGTATGTCTGCTACACCCTTGTGGATATGATCTAGAAAGGAAGTTATTTTTTTATCTGTTTACTACTTATCTGCCTGGTGAAACTTTCCATCTTACTGATTGGAATTATTTGACTTATGGCTTAAGAATTATGAAAGATTTAACTCTTTCATATTGGTGAAACTTGCCCCTAAAGATTTACTCAATGATGTAAAGTGGAACAGTGCATCTCACTGTCACTACTGAGAGTAAAATTAATATTTTAACATTTACTTTCTTTCTTTTTGTTTGTTCTTTGTTTTGCAGGTACAAGACTTAAAGATTCGAGATTTAGATTAGAATAGGTATTCTTTTTTATAGAATAATTCCTTTGTAATATGTATCTTATTCTTTTGTAATCTTTATTTAATTCTTTTGTAATAAAGATTGTAATGTTACTCAATATGTAAATATTCCTCCTCTTATAACTTTCTATTGTAAAGATTCTTTATTAGTTTTGTGAGTTACATCTTGTAACTTATTAATGAATTGATTAAATGAAATGTATATTCATTTATTTAATTGTCAATCTTATATAGAGTTTCTGGTTACTATATATTGTTTCTTTATTATCTTCATATGTTACATTTTGTAACTTATTCCTTGAATAAATATATGAAATAAATATTCATTTTCTCAATTATATTGTATTATTTAAAGTTTGAGTTACTAAATATTATTTCTTGATTAAGTAATATTCTCACACATAATCTTAATCCTTTTAAAAATATAAATCCAAATCTTAAGTTTGAATTCAAATTCCTTTCCCCAAAACACATTAATCCATAAAGATCATGTCAAATTTTATAACAATCATCCTCCAAGGCTATTCCTAAACTTAAAGAGTGAAAGAAACTTTGATCACTTTAAGTTTTTATTTGGCAAAAAATTTACCCACATTTCTTTATAGATGAATGCATGCAATTGCACATATTCCTAAATCTACCCTTCGTTGGTTCCTAAATGTTGGGATGTTACATCTGGTTCGATAACCTCGGTCTCAACTGAGGGAAAACTTGCTGTTGTGCTCTTCACACCTTGCTCTTGGGGTTTCCAACGAAGCATCCCACGACAACACTGGGCACGCCATCACCTGCTATGACCTGGTCAAAAGATCAGATGTGGGAAGTGATGAACTGTTGTGTGGTCTTGCACAACATAATCATTGAGGACGAGAGGAAGGATCCATTGAGTTTGCTCGAGCAGAACGGGCCATACTATAGACAGGGTCCTCTTCACGATCCTGATCATCAGGTGACTCCAACCTGGGCTGCATTCATCGCCATTCGTCAAGAGATCCGAGATGCGGCGGTGCATCAACAACTGCAGGATGATCTTGTTGAGCACATATGGATACGCAGGGGCAACACGTATATGCCGAGCATGAACTAGCCGAATGATACGTTGGAAACGTATCTATAATTTTGGATGCTTCATGCTTGTTTAGTATCTACTTTGCTTTGCTTGTCTACACTTTGAGGTGCTTTTTACATGTTTTCTGGTACTAACCTACTAACAAGTTGCAATGCGGATGCCTGTCATTGCTGTTTTTGGTTTCAGAAAAGTTAGTAAAGAAATATTCTCGGAATTGGACGGGACAAACGTCAAAGTCAATTACTTTCCGTGGTGAACAAGAAGTCCAGAAGGGAGCAGGAGGGGCCGGCCAGGGCAACCAAACCCCCCCAGGCGCGGGTGGGCCCTGCCCCACACCTGGGTAGGGTTTGGCCCTCCTGGGCGCCTCCTCGGCCTCCCCCTTCGCCTATAAGAAGCCCCCAATGCAAAAACCCTAAGTACCAGATAAAATCTCCACGAAACCGTCTGTAGCCACCGCCACCATCGTCCCTAGATCGGGGGATCTGAAGTTCTTCCCGGCACCCTGCCGGAGGGGAGATCATCCCGAAGGCCTTCTCTCCGGTATGATGCGTGGGTAGTTCCATTTTGGACTATGGGTCCATGTAGTAGCTAGATGGTTGTATCTCCTCCTTTGTACTTTCATGTATAGATCTTGTGAGCTCCATTCATGATCAAGATCTAATCTATTTGTAATCATGCATGTTGTGTTTGCGGGGATCTGATGGATATTGAGATTATTATGTTGGTTTGATTAATGGTTTTGTCTTTATGATTCTATCATATTTGTGTTGTTTGTGATTTTGCATGCTCTCCGTTGTTAGTAGCTATATTGGCCAAGTAGTTGCTAGTGACTCCAAGAGGGGGTATTTATGCTCGATAATGGGTTCATGCCTCTAGTTTCCAAGGTAAGTGATAGAAATCTCTTCGGTTGTAGATGTGTTGTTGCTACTAGGGAGAAAACAACGGTCTCTTGTTCATGAAACATGTGGACTATTTACCTTACACACTTTGCTTAAAGCAGTTGCTTGTTGCTTGCACTTAATACTGGAGGGGGTTCAGATGATAACCTGAAGGTGGACTTCTAGTCATAGATGCAGTTGGATGGCGGTCTATATATCTTGTTGTATTGTCCAATCGAATCTCATAGGATCTTTCTGACTAATAATTGCATTGTTATGCCTTGCTCAGTTCCTGTCAATTGCCCTGCTGTAATTTGTTTACCCTTTATGCCATGTTGTTTATCTAAGGACATCATCTCTAGTGAACTATGGACCCCGGTCCAATCTTTACCATTGATACATCTTCCTCTGTTACTTGCTTACTTGTTGCAAACCACCATTACCTTCCACACGGTACGTTTAATCCTTTGTTACAGCAAACCGGTGAGCTTGACAACCTCACTGATTCGTTGGGACAAAGTCTTGAGTTTGTGTTGTGCAGGTCTCGCGTTGCTTGCAACACCTGTGTGACGTTTCCTTCCTCCTACTGGTTCGATAACCTCGGTTTCTGACTGAGGGAAAACTTGTTGCTGTGCTGCTTCACACCTTGCTCTTGGGGTTTCCAACGAAGTGCTCCTACATCAACTCAGCGCTGCATCACCGAACTAGGCCGAACTTGGCCGAAATATGTTGTATTTTCATTGCAGGCCGAACTATGTTTACATTTACGCCGAACTAAGTTTAAAATTTCGCCGAACTAATTTTAAAATTTCGCCGAACTTTGGCCTAAAATGTTATGTATTTATGGTATGCCGAACTATGCTGAAATCTGGACAAACTTGAGCCGAATTTAAGCGGAAGTTCGGATTTCGGCCTGAGTTCGAGTTCGCTCAACGAGTGGAGATGCTCTAAGCTTCTCATTTAATTTTGTTGCTCAATTGAACGGTAAAACATAAAACCTTGGAGCACCAAGTGAAATCACGATGCAAGGCATGATCTACCAAATTGGGACGTGGCACCCAACCAGCATAAACACTGTGCCCAATTTGTACTATGTTCTAACAATAATAATTAAACTGTTATACTTGGTAATAAGAAAGCCATGTCCAACCCTATCAACAAAGCACAATTTAAGCAGATTCATATATTCAGCATCAAACTCTGACCACGGTAAGATAGTAAGAGCAAGCAATGTTTTGTTTGAACAATTTTGTGTGCTTCAGAAAGATAGCATCCCAAAGAACCAACATTAGATCTTGTTTTCGAGTAAGAACAGAAACATTAGAGAATTCTGAGAACCCATTGCAAAAAAACATAAGGAAAACAGAGTTTATGCCCAGCAAAATTGGCCATGTTTCGTCTCCTCAGATAAACAAACACAAAGGGAAACAGAGTTTTTCCAGAACCTGTCAAACCACCATATCAGTGAAGGCCTTGAGGAACTCCACCAATTCTGACCCTACAGAGATGGTCGAGCTGCGCACCGGCGGCTCCGGTGAGTCGTTGAGGAGGTCCATGGTCGACTCCTCGCTGAAGACGAACCTGTTGCTCGCCTGCATCTGCGTTCCGCCGGAGACGCCGGTGACGTGAAGTCCATCTCCTTGTGGAACTCGTCCACCTGAAGCAGGCGGTGCGGAGATGTTCGAGCTGCGCACCGGCAGCTCCGGCAAGTCATCGGCAGCGGGGCCCGTGGGTGGTTGCTCGAAGTTGGTTTTGGCCTTGGCGCCATACAGCATCAGTGCCGCGGCGTCGTAGGCTCTGGCGGCCTCCTCGACGTCGTCGAAGGTGCCGAGCCGCAGCCGAGTTGTTGGCCGCCCCGGCAACCTGATCTGCGGAATGTATCTCCCGCCATACAGGCGAACACCGCGGTACCCCGACCGAGAATCTGACCTGGCTGCCGCCGTCCTCCTGATGGCCGCCACCGGCGCCTGCCCCAGGCCGACGATCTCTTGCACGTGCTCGGGGTTGATGCCGTCAGCAATGGGAGCAGGGTACGACATGTACGCGCCGCCGGTGGCCACACGAGGATGCACATCCGCCGCGTGGCCGCCGGCGTCGCTGAAGACGAACCTGTTGCTCGCGGCATTGCCTCCATTGCTCGCCAGCATCTGCGTTCCCACGGAGACGCCGCAAACGGCGTGCACGCCGCTCTTGGCCACGGGTGGCCGGGTGTGCGGCTGCGGAGCCATCTGCAAGATCGGCGCCGAGAGAGCGAACGCCTCGATGCGGTCCTGCGGAGCTGCATTGGCGCGCTCCGCGGCCGGCGGCGGCAGGGCGGCGCCAGAAGGGGATCCGAGCGCCGCCTTGTCGCGGTAGAGCGCCTCGAACTGGTGGAAGTAGGGACACGTCTTGGACTCGTCGGGAAGCTTCTTGTTGCTCTCCTTCACCTTCTTGAAGTAGTAGGTCATGTTCCACCACTTCTTCCTGCACCCCGCGGAGCTCCGGCCGTAGCCCATCTGACGCATGCCCGCGGCGATCTCCTCCCAGAGCGGCCCCCTCGCCCCCTTCCGACGCATCTCGAGGTTGCTCCGCAGCTGGATCAGCGCGTGCACCTCCGCCTTCGCCCACCGGGACGACAATGCCGCCCCGCCGCCGCCTCCGGACCCGCCGTATCCCGATGCATCGTGCGGCGTCTCGGCGGGCGTCGTGACGATGTCCGTGCTGCTTTGGTGTACCACCAGTGCTTGCTGCTGCTGAGACTGCAGCCTCGCGGGCGCCAGCGAGTTCAGCGGCTGGGGCGCCGCGGGTGGTGGTGCGGCGTCGTAGGCGATTGGCGTGGCGTCAGCCTGCGTGGACGTCGGCGGCAGTGGCATTGACGGCATGGAGATGCTCTGCCCGGTGAAGGAGAGCACGGCGGCGTCGCGGGTGGCGGCCACGGCGAGCTCCTGCGCGAGTATCTCCTGCTCTCGCGCGAGGCGCGCCATCTCCTGCCGCCGCCACGCCTCCTCGCGGATCATGCGGTCCTGCTCCCGCTTCTCGATGGCCTCCAGGAACCGCTGCTGCATCATCGCCCCCTGTTGTTGCATGTCCTGCTTCATCAGACCCTCGAGCAACCTCATCATCTCCCCGCTCCCGGTACCGGCGACCTCCTCGTTCGCGTAGTTCTCCGTGTTGGACTTGGACGTCGCGAAGCTCAGCTTGCCCCCAACGACTGGCGTGGCCATGCCAGCCATGGCACCAACAGACGGCGGCTCGGCTAGGGGCCAGACGGCCGAGGCCCCCACCACCCCGGGCACCCCAACGGACGTCGCCACCGGAGACGCCGCAGCCGGGCCGTGCAGCGCCTCTAGCTGCTGGAAGAAGCGGTTCGTGCTACCGTCGTCGCGCCCGGCGGCGCGGCTGTCCTTTCTGCGCTTGTAGTAGTACTTGTGCACGATCTCGACCTTGTTCTGCGCGTCCGGCAAAGCCCTCTTCTTCCTCCTCGCCGCAGCTTCGACGCCGCCTCCGTGCTCCTCCGTGATCTCACGATTGCCGGCGCTCATGCCGGTCTCCTCCTTCACCACCGTCACACGCGCGCTGGACCGGACGGCCGCCGGACTCCTGAAGTTGGTTTTGGCAGCATCGCCGCGCAGCTCGACGGCCGCCGCGTCGAACGCTCCGGCGGCCTCCTCGGCGGTGCCGAAGGTGCCGAGCCAGACACCGGCTCGACGCGAGCGGTCCCAGATCTGCGCCCCGTACTTGCCGCTTCGTGTCCGACGCACGCCGCAGAACTCGGTACCGTCGTCCGGCCTACGCCTAGCCTTCTTCTCCGTCTTCACCGATTCTACTGCCTCCCCGTGCGCCGCCGCGGTCCCGGTCATGCCGGCGCTCAACCCTCGCTCTTGGACGCTCTCCGCCTTCACCATCATCGTGCTCGCGCTGGACTGGATTGGATTGGACCGGGCGGCCGCCAAAGACAAGAAGAAGCAGAAATGCACCAGCTTTTGGGGTGGGGAGACAATGGACTGGACGGGCCTGTACTGTATACCCGTCAGGTTTCCTTTTGACCTGTGGACCGAGCATTCACCCTGGCTGTTCCATTGGTTACCCATATTTTCGGAGAACGAGTCATCTCAGGAAATTCGTATCCGACTCATTACAAAATCAGCGTGTAGAAAGAGCAGAAAATGAAACAATACATGACTCTAGTGTACAATGTATCTGTTAGTTTACACCCCAGCAAAAATAATGTTAGTATACACACGGGGCAATTTACAAATTATGCAATGAAATATAGTTTCACGTGAAGGCAAAGATAGATTAAAGTGCGCCTAATTTTTTTTTATTTTATACAGTTACAAAATGCAAAACCACACTAATTAATTTAGAGAAATTGCAAATTTAAGGTATTTTGTGTTACACATGCGACAAGCAAGAGAACGAAAAAACCAACAAACCAATCATAGGGGACACAAGATTTTTAACATGAAAAATCCCCTCCAAAGAGAAGGATAAAAAACCAGTCGCCAGCCAGCAAAACTTCACTACATCGACAGTGTTTACATAACATCGTGGGTTTTTTATGAAGAGATAAAACCTACTTGACGCTTACAAGAGGTATTTATATGCTTGAGCCCAACCCTCTCGACGACAGGCCTCGCTCCGCTCAATCGGAAGTTAGCCTTTTTTATAAATTTGAATCACAACTTCAAAATTTTGAAACTTAATTAGAATGAGAGTTCCTTTATTTAATTTAAAAAACGCATAAAAATGAGAATAATTTGTTTGGGTATGCAAATTTAATTCAAAACATAACAGTTCCAAAAATATATTTGCAACATTTTTCTTGTAATAATATAACTTTTAAGCGTTTCTTCTCAAAGTTATTATGTCTCGAATAAATATACTCACTCTTTTAGCATGAATGTGGTACTATTAAATTAGTACCATTGCGAAAATATACTCACCATAATGTCTTTATCAAGTCTAAAATTGTGGTAATCATGGTTTCGCGGTGAGGACCTAGGTACACACACAACATATTAAATACACACACAACAGAAGTCTAACTCATATAAAATAGAGAATTATAGTAGTTTAGAAATAGTAATATATGCTCATATACCTTACCTTGCAGGGTGAAAATTTAAGGTCTGGTCTTAATTGGTAATGCTTGACAATGACCTTGTTGAAGGCATTGTTTTATGAGCGGGGACTTTCTTCAGGGTGGAAACCTATGATCTCTAATCGGGCAGCGACAGCGCATGTGCACGGTTTTCTTCTTGAAGGCGTCTCTATTGGAGATTGAACTTCTGGTGTTGTTTTGGTGGTGTTACTGTGTTAGTGTCGCAGCTACAAGAAAATGATCGTTGTAGTGGGTAATTTGTTTTTGCAATTCTTTCTTTTCTAAGCTGTGTGCATCCGCAAGACCGCTTGGGCAATGCGTTTTTGCAAAGTTTGGATATAATTTGTATCTATGCAATATTAATTTATGCTCCTTGTAAAAAAAATACTCATAGACCATAACTCAAGTATAGAACCAACCCAATTTTCACTATATAATCCCATATATAGCTTAGTGTTTGTGGTGCAAAATTGTAATATGGAAAGAGACACTAAAAACCTACCTTTGTCCATGAAAAATCTTGGAAACACTTGGTAGCAAAAGAACCACCATCCTTGAGTTCGTGTCAAACTCACCTTCATCCACCTTTCATGGACTGGTGCTGGCAAGCACCGAGATGGAAGCTTGCGCTGAGGAGGCTGTCAAGGAGTCGTCAAAAGCGATCGATTGGTTATATTCAGATGCATTTGATCTTTTAATTGTTTTTGTTGATAGGTCTAGGTCCATAGCTAGGGAACGAAGTAATAGATTCAATAAACAATCTCGAAAATAGGAAATTACCCTAAGCATGACTTGAACTCAAACCTCCTACCAGTATTCGGTACCTTCAAGCTCCAACCATCTCATTTGTTCGGAATTGATGCCATCTTCAATGGGTTGCCGACTAAACGGCCATATGATGTGTGTTTGTGGCCTTGCGGACAGGAGGACATGGAAAACACAACCCAATGCAACGAATCGGAGGACTTTCCTGACAAACATGGCCTGCTTCTTCTCTTCTAGTACTAGTACTACTACTGGCGGTCTAGTCGAGAAGGATGTCACGGATAGCAGCATTGCGTGTGGACTGGCCGGCCGACCGCCGAGGGTCCATCGACCGTCGCCACGCACAGTCGCGCAAGCACATGCCACACTGCCACAGGCGGCAGGCACGGCTGAACGGGTGAACCGCAGGAGACAGGGGCAGGAAGGAGCAGCAGCTCCCCGCCATTTTCACCAACCCTGCCACAGTGCCAGTACTGGACCACCAGCCCTGCTCCCCCGACCCGACCCGACCCGAGATAGAGACCCCACCGAATCACCGAATCGGCAAACTCTGGACGAGACTGAAAAAGGCTCCTGCCGCGGTTCTCTGCATCTGTCTCTTCTCCAAAAGGATCATCTTTTCTTTCCACCAAAGGGTGGTGGGTGAACAAGACTTCTCCTCTTTCTGCTAAACTACTATCTAGTAAGAATTCTTATCTACTCCACGGTATTAGGAGCAGTAATTAAACAGGCACTAATTTGCATTCGGGGGTAAAATACTTATTACCGGGGCGTGTGTTCCCCTTTCTGGGCACTGTCATGTTGGTTTGTGTGCATGCATCAACGTTGCAAAGGCTGAAATCCCAACTTATTTGGTAGTACATGTCAAAGAAATCAATAAAAGTTTTGTTTCTAGCAGAGAAAAAAGAACCTATGGTGGGCTTAATCGAGGGATTTTCTATCGACGTATCAAAATTATGGCATCCAAATTGCATTAACATGGGGCCAATCGGCTAGCATCTCCTAATTAGGCATGCACGGTCCATTGTCGTTTTTAGCATGGTTAAGAAAATCCTCCTTTCTAGAGCATATATATAATAATAACACGGCACAATTTAGTCCCAGTCAATTTGAGCACTGTCAAAACAATGATCAACAAATAATAGCGAGCATTTTTCTTGAGAGATGGCAAGCATAGTTCAGACTGAATTTTTTGAATCAACTGAGGGGTAACCAAACCAACAAGGTAGTTCCTATCTGAAAGTGAAATCTCTTGGCTCATGCTATTATTAACACTTCAAGGCAACAGTCTGAACCAGCTAAAGTCAGAATGTTTGTCGGGTCCAGCCATTCTTCCATCCCAGTATGTATTCTGCACCAAAGTTGGACGCATTTGTGGAACATGCAGATCACTAAATCATCCTGGTCAATCCAGCAGTACAATCCTAAAACGAGGAACCTAAAACTTAACATCGCTAGGTTAAACGGCAATATAACTCTAATAAGGCCTACGAAGCTGGAGGTTTTTTTATAGAAATCGTGCGCTTTATTCATCACATACCATAATGTCAATACAAGGAGTTTGCCCGATACACTCCGGGGACACACCACGCCACACACTAGACACAGAAGCATGGCTGGAGATTCAATACGGGATCCAAGCAGCATTAACGTGGACCGATTTGGTTAGTAGTACATGGCTAATTATCCTTTCTGGAGTTCATAATACATGTGTATGGCTACTATGTATTATCAATTTCAGAAAGGATAATTGTGTTGTGTTATTATCATATGTATTAACCCAATAGTAAAAACCTTGCAGCGCTAGGTTAAATGGCAATACAACTCTAGCAAGTCCTACTCGACCAAGCTAAAGCTTTAGTACGGGATCCAGGCAGACATGGACCCAGTTTGTCAGTACCTTCTGATTAGACTGTTCTTCATTCAGTAATACTCCTATGAGAAAGTGCATGGTTAATTGTTCTTTCTGGAGTTGATAAAGACAAACATAAAAGGGAAACCTTGTCATGCACCCATGCAACATGTGTATGGCTACTATACCAGAGGTCTGTGTTTAGGAACAGAGGGAAACCAACGAGGTAACTTCTATCTGAAACTGCTAATTTGTGTCTCACTTGTTTCTGAACAGTTCAAGACAATTATGAGCATGCACATGGGGAGATTAAGAAGTTTTTTCATCATCTAAACAGAAAGCAGAAGTAAACACTCTGAAA
Organism: Avena longiglumis; assembly: GCA_030063025.1. NCBI lineage: Eukaryota > Viridiplantae > Streptophyta > Magnoliopsida > Poales > Poaceae > Avena > Avena longiglumis. The sequence goes on from CP125978.1 coordinate 79,420,691, forward strand.
TAAATAAAACCTGAAGGTTTATGTGATACCTAGCACCATCTCCGAGCCCAGCCAATTATCTATTGGGTACTGACAATGTTTATTTCATGATTTTCTCTTCACCTAGACCATCTCAGAATCTCAGTAGTATTTAAGCTGCACATAAATTTAGCAATCTAACAGTAAAAACCTAAAACCTTGGAGCACCAAGTGAAATCACAATTCAACTCTACCTGATCTACCAAGTTGGGACCAAATTTGTACTATGTTCTAATTAAACTGTTCCACTCAATGATACGAAAGACATGACCAACTCAATTAACAAAGCACAATCAAGTCAGATTCATAGATACCTCCAGTATCAAACTCTGACCGCTGGTAAAACCATAAGAGCTACCGGCATATATGGATGTGTGCTTCAGAAAGATATCGCATCCCAAAGAACCAACTTTAGATCTTGTTTTCGAGTAAGTACAGAAGCATAAGAGGATCTTGAGAATCCTTGCAACAAACACGAGGAAAACAGAGTTTATCCCCCAGCAAAATTGGGCATGTTTCGGTCTCTTTTCTTCCTCAGACAAACAAACACAAGGGAAACAGAGTTTTTCCAGAACCTGTCAAGCCACCACAAGGAACTCGGTTTGTGCGTCCGGCAAAGCCTTCTTCTTGCTGCTCTGTCCTCTCCACAGCTTCGATGCCGTCCCGGAGCTCCTCCGCGGTGTCACAGACTCACAGTTGCCGGCGCTCAGGCCTTGCCCTTGGGTGCTCTCCGCCGTCACCACCGTCACACTCGCATCGGACTGCCGGACTGGACGGCCGCGGGAATCTTGAAGTTGGTTTTTGCAGCAGCGCCGCGCAGCTTGATGGCCGCCGCGTCATATGCTCTGGCGGCTTCCTCGGCGGTGGCGAAGGTGCCGAGCCATGTGCGAGCTTTCCCCTTGCAACAGATCGCCGCCCCGTACTTGCCGCCACGTTGCCCCCACACGCCGCGGAACCCACTCCGTCTGTACGGCCTAGCCGCCGCCTCCTTCTTTGCCGCCTTCTTCACGCAGCGAAGCTTGACGCCGGCGGCAGTGCCGAAGGTGCCGCTGGGTGGCCGCCGCACGCCACGGAACTCAGTTTGTGTGTCCGGCAAAGCCTTCTTTTTCTCCACAGCTTCGACGCCGTCCCCGCGCTCCTCGGCGATTCCACAACTGCCGGCGCCAAGGCCTTGCTCACGTGCGCTCTCCGCCGTCACAACCGTCACGCTCGCGCTGAACTGGACGGCCGCGGGAATCTTGAAGTTTGTCCGGGCCGCCGGGCCGTACAGCTCGACGGCCACGGCATCGTACGCTCGGGCGGCCTCCTCCGCGGTGTCGAAGGTGCCGAGCCATCTGCGACCTTTGCCCTTGGAGTCTCTTATCTCCGCCCCGTACCTCCCGCTCGGCCGCCGGCGCACGCCTCGGAGCCCTGCCCGACTGCCCGGCCTACCGGTCGCGCTCGCGCCCTTCTCGACCGCTTTCAGCGCGCAGGGCGGCTTGACGGCGACGGCGTCGGCGTCCTTGGTTTGCCGCAACGAATTCCAGATCCGCGCCACGTACTTGCCGCATGGTCGCCGACTCACGCCGCGGAGCTCGGTTCCGTCGTCCGGCCTAGCCCTCTTGCTCCTCACAGCTTCTACTGCCTCCCCGTGCGCCGCCGCGGTCTCACTCATGGCTGCGCTAAAGCTTGGCTCTTGGGCGCTCTCGGCCTTCATCACCATGCCGCTCGCACTGGTCTCGACTGGGCGTCCGCCACAGGACAAGAAGAAGCAGAAATGCGGCAGCTTTGGGCGCGGGGTTGAGGAGACACTGGTGCTCCTGGGTGTACGAGTGTCAGGTTTCCTTTTGACCCGTGGACCAAGTCGCCAGTCACGCCCTGCATTTTCTGACTTCTGAGGATGGGTCATCTGAAGTTGGTTGTGTTACTTTGAGTTTTATGATAAAAGTTTTTTGGAAAAGATTTATGATAAAAGTTGGAAACAACAAAGTATAATCACCGTCTAGAAAGATTTCTTGTAGGAAAATAGGTAACAAAAAAACATGATTGAGTTTACAATGTATTATACTACTCCTTCCGATCCAAATTAACATGTCTACATATATCTGAATCTAGACAAATTTAACTCAATTAATTTGAATCAGAAGGAGTAGAAAAAATGTTAGGTCATATGTTTAACAATTAACATCAAAGTCTTTTCAATGTATATAGAGAATACTTCGGTTCCTAAAATGCGGAAGTATTGTGGCTTTAAAACTGAAGTACTCTCCAAAACTATGTGGGTCCGTTGGACAACACAGTTTTTTCTCAATATTTGAAAAATATCATAGTTTATTAAAATACCATAGTTTGCAGTACAGTTATCGCCATATTTTGGCCAAAGAAGGAGATGGGCCGTGATCAAGATGGGCTTGGAAAATGCATATATTCAACGTGTTGTTGGATCGGCCTAGTGCGTGGATTTGGGCTAAATTGCCCGTGTATCTTGTATCATAGTAGGTTTCGTGTTAGTTTAGGTTCCGTTTCAGTTTAGGTAAAGATAGAGTTGTAGAGTTATTTCAAAAGTAGAGAGTCTCCGGACTATAAATATGTACCTAGGGTTATCGAGAAAAGAAGGGCAATCACGTTCACAACAAATACAATCTCGGCGCATCGCCACCCCTTGTTCTAGGGTTTCTATCGGTAGAATATCTTGCCTAGATCGCATCTCGCGATCTAGGCGATTTTTACTTATCGTTATTTAGTGTTACTGCATCAAGCCTTGTTGATGGCGAGTAACACTACTATCATGGATCTATTGAGGCTAGCATCGGTGTTTTCGTTATAATTCTTTGATTTATGCTGCCTCTAGTTATCTCACTACCTTTGCACCTTTTCCAAGTGCGAGGTAGCATCTTGCTTCATCTTTATTTAGTTGTTTCGATCTGTTATGGTTATGCCTTGTTCGCCAAGGTTTAGTTTGATATCTACGTAGTCAGGCCTTACGACGGGTTGAACGATCCAAGAGTGCATAAAGACGTGGCTTACCTGCTTTAGAGAAGTTGTTCCGAATTAACTTTACGTTGGTTATTAGGCCTCCTCTAGGGTTAGTATTCTTCATCATTTGTATATACCATGCTCAATTACGTGTAGGACGCCCGATTACGGTGAAAACGTCAAACCGTCGTGATCGATTTAACTTGTAACGATAAAGCAAAACCCCATGTTATCATAAGATCTAATGCAGAATCATGGGATAATCGGCTCTAGGAGCCGATTCACGGAAACAGGAGCCGGTCACGGCTCAAATTTTACGATACTTGTTTACCATGCAGAAATCAATCGGAGCAATCCTTCACCTTCCGACCAGGTATAGGTCGTGGCACGCCCTCGAACCAAGCCAGGGCGCGTGCCGGAGTTTTGCGGGCCGTTGCCCGAGGGACCAGGGCCCACCAGCAGTCCTGGGAGCCTCCCGGCTCTTCGTGTTGCTCGTCGCTGTCCGCCGGTGAGTTTTGACAGGCAACACATTCTGACACGCCCGATGGGACATTCAACAACGTCTACATCAACATCCGACGCTGCAATGGAGAATGACTACCACGTCGGCAGCTCTGAAGAGCACAAGGCGGCGGCGACGAGATCGAAATCTCTTCAAGCCGATCTCATCGGCTCTTTGAGAGGACCGTAAGCATGGCATCAAGTGGAGGTTCTCCCCGAGGGTGCTCTTGATGAGGTGGATCTGTTCCTTCGAGGAGCGCACTGCAGCTCTACGACAGAAGTCAACTACATGGTGGCTCATTCTCCGCACCGCCATTCTCGAGCCCGTGAACGCTTTCGAGCGGGTCATGTTCGCGTAGTTCAAGAAATCATGAAACATCGATTTCCGTCGGGCCTACTTTAGGGACTCACAGGAGAAAGACCGCTCCGACTAGGCCGCATTGCCATTCACGCCGCAGCTCCAGAGCCACAGGAGCAGCGGCGACGTCGTCTATAAGGTCGAGGCGACCCATGATTGCCAATTCTGTGAGCCACCTAAGGAAATCCCACGGATACATATGCGCCTCGCGTCGGATCGCAACAACCGCCACGCACCAACCAGATTGCAACCGCAGGAGTTTCGCGGGGTTCGGGCAGAGCCCGAACAGCGCTTCGAGCAAATATGTCCGGGTGACGCCGACAAACAAAGCGTATAGCCAAGTATGCCATGGAACAAGCCATGAGAATCTAGCCTGCGGCTCAAACAAAGGAGCAAATCCACCATCTTGAGAGACCGTTCGCTTCGGCCAAGAGAAGAACAATCGGCTATTCAAAGCCGCACTAACGAAGTTTGATCTGATTCCACTACCACCCAAGTATCGACTCGAGTTCTCAAGGTTTAGCGGGTCGGAAGGGTCGAGCTCAATCGAGCACGTGTCGGCCGATACAGCACTAGGCATAATTTCGCATCGGATGCGCCGTAAGGTTTTTCGCAATCTCCGGCAGACCAGCTTGGGTGGTACACCTCGCCGCCACCGATTCGATTCGCACTGGAAGCAATGGAAGAGCTCCACATCTAATATCATTCGAGGCTACCGAGGCTGGCATTGCGAGACCGCACAAAGTGCGGCGAATGAGAAACAGAGTCGAGTACATCCAAGCTTGTAACTACCTCGGTGAACTACGCCCTAGATACAAGCCCGGATGAGAGTTAGCGGTTGAAATAGTACGGCGGGGCCCCAAAAGCCACTCACCGGTAGTCCTTTCAGACGTCCCAACCGCTAACCTCTCAACGGGACCTGACGGGCGCGAGTCGGCAGCGAAGGATCAACTACGACACAAGTGGGTATGTACGCAAGCCACCATACAAGAGTACATCGAGCCACACCATCTAGAAAGAAAGGAAATATACCAACGCCATACGGCAAGATTCAAATGACCTAGATACATCTATAATTTAGGATAACTCCTCATCAAAGACACATCGTAGTATCATGCGAAGCGGCAAACAAGATCCGAGTACGGATAAGAAGCAAATAGGCATAAGATGCCAGAAAATAAGCACATCCCAACTAGGTCTCACGGATCCCTGCTCCTAATCTCTACACCATACGATCGTTGCACATCATCGGCTTCTTCCACCCAAAGATCCGCCCCGAGAAGGTACTGCTCATCGAATCAAGAATTTATCGTGTGAGACCCTAAGGGTACTCAAGAAGACTTAATGCCTCTAAAGGGGACACAACGGGTGACGAATTGCAGAAAAGATAAACCCTAGCAATTCTCTGATATACGCTAACCATCCGCATAACCAATGATAGGATGTTCGTGAATTTACAACAGTTATAATAGTAATCTCATCCGATCCATCCTCCCTACTTACCAACAGGGAAGCGATTTAACAACCCTCCCGCTGGCAATTTTATTAACCATTCCGTGAGTATTGCACTATTTACTAGTCAAGTTACTTAGTCAAGTTAAGGCGGTACTTTAGTTATGCTTGTCTATGATCAAGAAACTGCTCCAAGTCGCCCATAACCGCGGACACGGCTTTTAAAGTTTTACCCGCCGGGTGCACCAATAGCAACACACACCGATCAACCTCGAAAACCAAATCAAAACCCAACGAGGCTTTCACGATCGAACAATCACAAGATTCAGAAATATTTCAGGGGCCACCCTTAAGTAGACCCCGCAACGGTAAGCAAGCTCGAGACGGCCTCAAGGTGTCAGTATACGGTCAGAACGATCGGGAACCCCAAACGGGCTTGTCGACCGCGGAATCGTGTCCCGTCCAAAAGACAAAGCAGTGCACTGCACAATCGTAATAAAGCGGTAAACATGGCATAAGTACAGTGATAGTAAATAAAACCTCAAACTAGTTTGTGGCCCCAAGAAATAAGATCAATCAAGCTCGTCCCGGGGGTCCCATATACCTCCCGATGTGGATAGCGCGACAAATCAAGGAACAGGAATCAAGTACTGGGTCTTACGGACACAAATGAGCGGAAAAACCAAATAGCGTATATTGCTCACCGGGCCACTTTCTTTAGTTATCCCGTAACTACTCAAAGTTAAGTTGTTTAAGTACCGTTATCCATCGACTCACAAACCCTACACATGTCGTTTCTACGACTCGCATGGCTCAAACAACTCCTATAGTAGTGGCTCATGGGATGGAGGATACAAGCTTGGTGGAGTTTAAAAGTAAAGGCTATGCCTACTTGGGATTCATTTTAATGCTATCACGACTCAATGATGCAAGAATAAGATAGAGGCAATAGGTATCAGATGTATGCAAGCATGTGGTAGTGCTTGCCTGGTGTCTCTGTTGAAGCAAAGGACTGTTCTAGTGCTCCCGGTTCTCTTGATACAACCCCGCCGGTCTATCCGAGAAAACCAAACAAACAAGGCCAACATAAATATAGAGCACAAGCATATGAATAAGATGCGTCAAACAATCATGCCATGATGAATGATGCACAATTTACATGGCAAGAAAGGTAGCATGGCATGGTGAGGTGTGAAGAACAAGAAAGTAACATTTAATTGGGTTTTAGATTCACAATTGTTGCCATAATAAATTGTTGTTTAACATATATTTATATGATGCATGCTGCAATTGAAGTCATGGATAGCACAATCAGAAAGGTCTCACGAGCTGATCAATTTAGACTATTTACTTGCTTAATTTGGAATTACAAAATATTAGTTGTGAATTAATGAAAATCCAGGGCAATTGTTGTAATTAACATATCTTGAATTTTACTTGTGCAAAACACTAAACAGATGGCATATTTGAATTCCTCTCATTTTCTGAATCAAAACATATATCATTTGCCTAATTTGGATAAAGCATGCAAAGTTATTATAAATCGAAAATAATTTGAAATTTGGATTTATTTAAGATTTGAATTTGAAAACAGCTCAAACGTTTTTCACTGACTACTCGCCCGAGCCGCTGATGTGGATGGGGTGTCCCGTGGCCCACGTGACAGTGGCTGAGACATGCAGGGACCGCGGGTTATTTCTATCACAAGCCAGGAGCCTTTTTGCAAAGATTCCTAGTCACTGACGAGTGGACCGTCCGGACTGCGGGTTGGCAAAACAAAACTGGGAGGGGTTTTTCGCAAAAAGTCTGCGGCGCACTGTGCTTCTTCCTAGTCTGACGAAACTGAATCGCGCGACAGGAACAGGGGAAGCACGCCGTTCGACCGCGATCAGCGCGCTTCGCATGGCGGTGACCACCGGGCTGGCTCTCGTTGATGCTAAGCCGATGCTCGCGTGCTAGATAGGTGCGCGCCGAAGCTTGCAGACACACACTCGCACGGCCGCTACCGAGAGCGTTCGACAAACGAACCGAGCAACCAGAAGCGGACAAGGCAGGAGGATGTCCGGGAGGTCGTGGGCTCACCGCGCGTGTTGGCGTGGTTCGAGCTGGGGGGTAGCGATCCACCTGGCGGGCGCCCGCCGTCGATCTAGGGTTCCGGCGGCGCGACAGTTCCCGGCGACGCCTGGCCTGCCTCCTCGCTGGTTGCACGTGGCGACGCAGACATCGCGCCCCGACCTTCCTCGACGCCTGCGACTCCACGGCACCGCTAGAACAACAACAGGGGTGGGTAGACGGCGGTGTCGAGCCGGTGGCGAGGGGGAAGGAAGGGGAGAGGCAGGGGGTTCTTGGGGTGGATCTGGGGGGTGCTGGGTGAGGCAGAGAGGGAGGTGGGGAGATAAGAACGCCAGGGGGGCAGGTTGTAGCGTGGGGGAGGGTGGGTCCTGGCGCCTCCTCCTCCCGAACACGTGATCGGGCACGGGCTAGGGAGGGCAGCAGGGTGGCGTGGTAGAACCGGGACAGGAGAGGGGAGGCAAGGTGGCTGGGGGTAGAGGCAGGTGTGGGGTAGGGTCAAGGCGGTGAGGAAAAGAGGGGAGAGGGGATGGTCGGGTCAAGCTAGGTTAGAGAGAGGGCATGGTACTGTTCACGTGGGGCAGAGCGTGAGAGGGGTGGCTGGGGTAGCTAGGAGGGTCCCTGGCGTGTGGCATGTAGGTAGGGAGAGGGTCGAGCTAGGTAGGTTAGGGGCATGGGGGTTTTAGCTAGGGAAGAGGGGTAGATTAGGGTGTAGTTTGAGTTTTGTTTAGAGATAGAATTAGATGTAGGGATCATTTTAGTATATATGTAAAATAGGGTTAAGTTTAGGATAGAAAAGAAGGGAGAGAGAGATGGTTGGTTTTATTAGAGGGAAAAGTAGTTTAGGGTTTATTTTAGGATAATGGTAAAATAGGTTTTGGTTTAGAATAGATTGAAATTAGGGTTTTTGGTTTAGGGAAAAGAGAAGGCATGGGTAGGTGTTAAGTTTGCAAGAGGGGTGAGAAAGAGAGATGGAGGTATTACACTAGATCATGCATGCTTCAAATGCAACACACATGATCAAGGGGAAAAGAAAGAAAGAGGATGGGGAGAGGTGATTAAGATGATGGGGTGGTTTTTATTTGGCCCATGCATGATTCCAACAAACCAAGCAAGGACCAAGAAAGGGAGAGAGCTAGGGTCTTGAACTAACCAAACAAGTTTAAGCAAGGTAGAAGGATCCATTTAGAATTCCAACAAAACCAAAAGCTAGGAAAAAGGATACTTGCATGGCCCATGCAAGACAATGAAAACCCAATGGTCATATTGTGAAAACAACATTATTCCATGTGGCCTTTTATCCTTGCATTCCCAAAAAGTGGGCAAAGGCCAAGCAATAGATATATGGTTGGATCCAACCAACAACATGGGCTAGAGATAACTCAACAAAAGGCCAAGCCCATATTATTGGATGGTGGAATTATAAGGTGGCGAAAGAAAAGGTGGTGGAAGCAAAAGAGAGATGCCCCCAACTCAACTTGGGCATTTAACAATGTAGCAAGAGCCAGATACAATATCAAGAGGCAAATACAATTAATCATGCACATGAGATAAGAACCAAACAAGAAAAGGGTTTTATATGATGCACAAATGCAGGGTGGTATGATGACATGAGCATGATATGATGATGATGCAACAATTATATGTTGGAAGTGGCTCATTTTATTATTAAGACATGTAGCATTACAGGGGTTAGACAACTGGGATGCTACAACTCTCCCCCACTAAACAGGAATCTCGCCCCGAGATTCTAGGAAGAAGAAGAAGACACAAAGAGAGAAGGATGGTTGACACGGAGTTCATCTTCACGCTCCCAAGTTGCTTCATCAACAGAATGGTGTGACCACTGCACCTTGCAGAATTTGATGGACTTGTTGCGAGTCCTTCGCTCATGGTCTCGAGAATTTTGGGGTGCTCTTGATAAGAGAGATCTTCTTGGAGGTCGATTAGCTCATGATCCACAGTCTTGCCGGATCTTTGAAGCACTTCTTGAGCTGAGAGATGTGGAAAACATCATGGACTTTGAGTTTTTCCTAAGCTCGAGTGCATAAGCAACTTCTCCTCTTCTACCACGTATCTTGAAAGGACCGATGTATCTAGGAGCCAACTTCCTTTGATACCGGAAGCGGTGTTCCTCTCATGGGAGTGACACGAAGGTAGACTAGATCACCAGGGCATATACCATATCTGTGTGCTTCTGTCATAGTTGCTCTTCCGACGACTTTGAGCAATCTTCGTTCTCCGTAATGATATGCACCTTCTCCTCGCCTGAGTCACAATGTCGTGGCCAACCAGATTCTTTCTCCCGCGACCAACCAATGGGAGTTCGCACTTGCGACCATAGAGTGCCTCGAATGGTGCCATCTTCGACTCTTCCGAAGCTGTTGTTGTAGGAGAATTCAGCATATGGAAGGCATTCTTCCCACTTCATGCCAAACGAGATGACGCAAGCTCTAAGCATGTCCTCGAGAATCGATTGATCCTCTCCACTTGTCCTTGAGATCGAGGGTGGTAAGCCGTCTTTGAAGTTCAACTTCGTTCCCAAAGCTTTTGGAAACTCTCCCGAACTTTGAGGTGAAGATGCTCCCACGATCCGAACTGATTTCAAGTGGAACCCCATACAAAGAGACAATCGTTGATATAGAGCTCACCCAATCAAGTCCGTAAATTGTTTCTTTGATCGAAGAAGTGTGCCACTTTAGAAAGCTCGATGACAACAAAATTGCATTGTTGCCCTTCTCATGACCTTGGAAAGCCGGTGATGAAGTCCATCTCAACTTTCTCCCATTTCCATTCCGGAGGCTTCAATGGCTGTAGAAGACCAAATGGTTTCGATGAATGCCTTGACTCAAGTGCGACATCACATTCTCGAGACGACGGCACAATACCTTTTCAACCCGTGCCACCAGATTGTGTTTTCAAGTCCATATACATCTTTGTGCCGGGATGGATAGAAAGGACCGAATCATGTGCCTCCTTGAGAACTTGGTCTCGCACCGGGTAGTTTGGAACAAACATCCGGTGTTCAAAGAAGAGCGTTCCTTGATCATCAACATGGAAGGATTCATACTTCGGAGTGCCAAGCTTAGCGATGAGCTTTTTGGTGTGCGGATCACCAAGCTGACGAGAACGAATCTGCTCTTCCAAGAGAGGAGTAGCCAGAAGGTTCAGGAGATGTCCTTGTTCCACAATTTCTGTGTTCACGACGGAATTCCTCGCACAAGAGAGGTCACGCTTCTTCCACCATGAGGTTGTTGACGAAGCTTTCCGCTAAGCGCATCTCGCCATGACATTTGCTTTGCTCGTGTAGTTGATGGTCACATCGTAGTCATTGATGGCTTCAATCCATCTCCTTTGTCAAGATTGAGATCCGTTGAGTGAAGATATACTTCAAACTCTTGTGGTCCGAGAAGATCTCACAACGGTTCCCAAGCAAGTAGTGCCTCCACAGCTTCAAAGCAAAGACCATCGCCGCTAGCTCAAGGTCATGTGGGATAGTTGACCTCATGCGCCTTCAACTGACGAGAGGCATAAGCAACCACCGTCTCTCTTGCATAAGGACCGCACCCAATCCTTGCAAAGAGGCATCGCAGAAGATCCGGAAAGGCTTGGATGTATCCGAGGAACCAAGACTGGTGTGGAAGTGAGCTTCTTTGAGTGTCTCAAGCTCTCTTGGCAAGGTGTGTCCACAGTACTTCTTGCCTTTCTTGAGGAGGTCGGTAAGAGGCTTTGCTATCTTCGAGAAGTTCTCGCACAAATCGACGGCAATAGCTAGCTGCCGAGAAAACTCCGCACTTCCTTGACATTAGCAGGAGGAAGCCATTCAACTATAGTCTTCACGGTCGGTTGATCGCAATGCCCTTGGCGAGATGACATGGCCCAGACATGTTACTTCCGTGTAACCGTAACTCACACTTTGAGAACTTGGCATACAAGCGGTTCTCACGAAGCTTGTTCAGACACACCTCGTGCTCTTCATGCTCCTCCTTGACTTGGAATAGACGAGAATATCATCCAGATATACCACCACAAACTTGTCCAGTACTCCATGAAAACGGAGTTCATCAAATTTCTCGAAGGTAAAAAGTGCAGGAGGCCGAAAGACATGACCGTGTACTCATACAGCCATAGCGAGTGGTGAAAGCTGTTGGGCACATCCTCTTTGCGAATTTTGATTTGGTGATAACCACTCCTCAAATCCAGCTTAGAGAACACCACAGCCGCTAATGATCAAATAGATCATTTATCCGAGGAAGAGGATATTTGTTCTTGATGGTTTTGGCATTTAGAGCCCGTAGTCAACACATAGCCTATCGGTTCGCCACGCTTCTTCACGAAGATTGTTGGACTACCCCAAGAAGAAGTGCTATGTCAATGAAACCCAACTTCTCTTGTTCATCAAGTTGTCGCTTAAGTTCACCACTCGGAAGGACCCATCTTGTATGGCCTCTTGGAGATAGGAGCCGCTCCAGTTCAAGCTCGATCACGAATTCAACCTCGCGATCCGGAGGCATACCGCAACTCTTCAGAAAAACATCCGAAACTCACGTACATCGGGTACCTTCCTAATAGCTTCCATAGCGTCATCATTCGTAGCAGCCAAGGAATAGAGCCGACATCGAGTCGACTTGGAGAGAAGACTAGATGGCCTTCGGGATCTTCAGAGACACCGAGCGCTCAAAGACAATCAATCACAATGCATTTGTGTCAACCAATCCATGCCCAAGATGACATCAATGTCGAGTCGCCAAGAATCAAAGAAGCCAAGAATGAAGAGCCACCAATCTCGACTTTATTGCCATGACTGATCTTAGATGTTACCATATTTGCTCCAGGAGAAAGAACCATTAACCGCTTTTGGAGAGGGACCATGACTAGCTCATTCTCATTTGCAAACTTGTGAGACACAAAAGAATGCGATGCACCGTAATCAAAGAGAACTCGCAAGGTGGACTGAGTTAATCGAGAGCATACCCATGACAACTCCAGTGCGCTCACTGAGAGGCGTTGACGTTAGCTTAGCTCGAACAACCGCACCCGGCTTAGTGTTGATGTTGAGAGCCCGAGGCGGTGGTGCACGAACCAAGGAGAGCTTGTCGCAGATCTTGGCGGGGGTTGAGGGAGAGCTTTGTTCTTCATCGATGCCCAAGCTGGGGATGTCCAGATCTCCACATGTAACAAGCACCGCGAGGACGTGGAGCAGAAGCTGGGACTCGCCAGCGCCCAGGTAAGGGTTGTTGTAGCCCCTCGAGCCGCAGTGGTGAAGTTTGATGGCCTTGGCGTGAAGCTCGCAGGTCTTGGTGGAGCCGGAGCGACGGTGGGTGTTAGGAACCCGCACACGCCGCTTAGAAGGAGTTGCCATTGTCAGCCGAGCTTGATGCATCCCTGTGTTTCTTGGACCTCGAACATCCGCCTACTAGCCTCCTCTTGTAGTGCCATATGCTGCAGTTCCGTGAAGGTTGCCGGTCTTGCATGCGTGAGTGCATACTTGATCGACGATTGAGCCCTTGCTCAATCTCTTCGCTTTTCTTGTCATCGACCTCATCACCACCATAGCGAGACAAGTTCATGAAGTTCCCGATGTAGGTGTTGACGTTATCATTGCCCCTCGCTTCAAGTTGAGGAAAGCATCCTTCATCCGCTCCATCACAATCTCGAGAGGAACTGCCTTTGAAAGCGGCGGTGAACCTCTCCCAAGTGGGCCGGAACCAAAGGCAGCTAGCCTTCGTGTAGTTTTCCCACCATAGAGCTGTCTCCCTTGAGCAGGTGAGTAGCACACTTTACCCATTCCCTGCTCGCACATCGCCAGCCTCTAGCAGCCTTGAGATCTCACGGAGCCAATCATCAAGATCAAGAGGTCGGTCGACACGCCAAACCGCCGAGGACCGAACTTGAGGAAGCTCTTGATGTCACCACGCTTGGGAGGTGGAGGAAGTGGAGGAACTGCTCTTCCGGACGCCTCCTCAAAGCGCACTGTTCTCTTGCATGGCTGCGAGCATTTGCAATGCTTGACAAGCCCGAGCCCGAGGAATGTCCTCCTCCCGGCGTGGGGAGCCATCCTGTCATTGATGTAAAACTCAAGTCAAGATTATAATGGAAGATGATAATAATCCAAAATAGTACCAAGATGGAATTAACCAAGATTAAAGGATACAATTCTCGAGATGATATGAAAATATCAACAAAGTTCATAGCACCTCAAAGATATTAAGCATATCGCATTACGACTTAAAAGGAGTGTGGTACACAAACATATCAAAGAAAAATTTTCCACAAATTTCGCATTAAAATACCAATAGATGCTAAAATTACTTAACGAATCAAGATTAGTGACTCTACCGATCCAATATACAAAAGCAAATGATACAAGTAGTGGTATGGTCGCGACTCCATCCCGCACTCAAATCATTACTCCGCACATGAACAAGTGGAACACATATCCTAACCCTTCTTCTCGCGATTTAAACCTAAAGATTGGTACTACGGAAAACTAACACCCCAAACAAGATAGCGCCGGATACAAAAGGAAGATAGATTGCGTCGGTTTACAAAAGCCTGTCGGTATGGAATGTACCAACAGTGGATAGCCAAAGGCAGATAAGATAACAACTTGGATGCAACAGATAGACAAGGGACTATACACACACACACACACATCCTATGGTACTACGGAAACCCCAACACGTGAATCCTAGTTTGAACTTTGAGAAGAGGATTGAAAACGCTGCACTTCCTTACCGTAAAAGGTTGGGTGGAGGGTAAGAAGAAAATGGAAGCAGTCCTACTCGCTTTGTTTTTCCCTAATATACATAACTACTCAAAATATTTGCTAGACCGACAACGACTGCTTATTGAAACCTCAAGGTCGGATGGCTCGATACCAATTGTAACTACCTCGGTGAACTACGCCCTAGATACAAGCCTGGATGAGAGTTAGCGGTTGAAATAGTACGGGGCCCCAAAGCCACTCACCGGTAGTCCTTTCAGACGTCCCAACCGCTAACCTCTCAACGGGACCAGACGAGCGCGTCGGCAGCGAAGGGATCAACTACGACACAAGTGGGTATGTACGCAAGCCACCATACAAGAGTACATCGAGCCACACCATCTAGAAAGAAAGGAATATACCAACGCCATACCAAGAAGATTCAAATGACCTAGATACATCTATAATTTAGGATAACTCCTCATACAAAGACACATCGTAGTATCATGGAAGCGGCAAACAAGATCCGAGTACGGATAAGAAGCAAATAGGCATAAGATGCCAGAAAATAAGCACATCCCAACTACAGTCTCACGGATCCTCGCTCCTAATCTCTACACCATACGATCGCTGCCCACATCATCGGCTTCTTCCACCCAAAGATCCGCCGAGAAGGTACTGCTCATCCGAATCAAGAATTTATCGTGTGAGACCCTAAGGGTACTCAAGAAGACTTAATGCCTCTAAAGGACACAACCTGGGTGACGAATTGCAGCAAAAGATAAACCCTAGCAATTCTATGATATACGCTAACCATCCGCATAACCAATGATAGACGGATGTTCGTGAATTTAAGTACAACAGCTTATAATAGTAATCTCATCCGATCCATCCTCCTCCCTACTTACCAACAGAAGCGGATTTAACAACCCCTCCTGGCAATTTTATTAACCATTCCGTGAGTATTGCACTATTTACTAGTCAAGTTACTTAGTCAAGTTAAGGCGGTACTTTAGTTATGCTTGTCTATGATCAAGAAACTGTGCTCTAAGTCGTCCATAACCATGACACGGCTTTTAAAGTTTTACCCGCCGGTGCACCAATAGCAACACACACCGATCAACCTCGAAAACCAAATCAAAACCCAACGAGGCTTTCACGATCGAACAATCACAAGATTCAGAAATATTTCAGGGGCCACCCTTATAGACCCCAACGGAGTAAGCAAGCTCCGAGACGGCCTCAAGGTCGGGTATACGGTCGTGAACGACAGGAACCCCAAACGGGCTTGTCGACATCATGAATCGGTCCCGTCCAAATAAGACAAAGGTGCGCACTGCACAATCGTAATAAAGCGGTAAACATGGCATAAGTACAGGATAGTAAATAAAACCTCAAACTAGTTTGTGGCCCCAAGAAATAAGACGAATCAAGCTCGTCCGGGGGTCCCATATACCTCCGGATGTGGATAGCGCGACAAATCAAGGAACAGGAATCAAGTACTCGGGGTCTTACGGACACAAATGAGCAGTGAAAACCAAATAGCAGATATTGCTCACCGGGCCACTTTCTTTAGTTATCCCGAACTACTCGTTAAGTTGTTTAAGTACCTCGTTATCCATCGACTCTCACAAACCCTACACATGTCGTTTCACGACTCGCATGGCTCAAACAACTCCTATAGTAGTGGCTCATGGGATGGAGGATACAAGCTTGGTGGAGTTTAAAAGTAAAGGCTATGCATACTTGGGATTCATTTTAATGCAATCGCGACTCAATGATGCAAGAATAAGATAGAGGCAATAGGTATCGTATGTATGCAAGCATGTGGTAGTGCTTCGGTGTCTCTGCTGAAGCAAAGGACGGTTCGGGTAGTGCTCCGGTTCTCTTGATACAACCCTGCTCGGTCTATCCGAGAAAAACCAAACAAACAAGGCCAACATAAATATAGAGCACAAGCATATGAATAAGATGCGCTAAACAATCATGCCATGATGAATGATGCACAATTTACATGGCAAGAAAGGTAGCATGGCATGGTGAGGTGTGAAGAACAAGAAAGTAACATTTAATTGGGTTTTAGATTCACAATTGTTGCCATAATTGTTGTTTAACATATATTTATATGATGCATGCTGCAATTGAAGTCATGGATAGCACAATCAGAAAGGTCTCGTCGAGCTGATCAATTTAGACTATTTACTTGCTTAATTTGGAATTACAAAATATTAGTTGTGAATTAATGAAAATCCAGTGGCAATTGTTGTAATTAACATATCTTGGAATTTTACTTGTGCAAAACACTAAACAGATGGCATATTTGAATTCCTCTCATTTTTCTGAATCAAAAACATATATCATTTGCCTAATTTGGATAAAGCATGCAAAAGTTATTATAAATCTGAAAATAATTTGAAATTTGGATTTATTTAACAGATTTGAATTTGAAAACAGCTCTGAAACGTTTTTCACTCAGACTACTCGCTCCCGAGCCGCTGACAGGTGGGACTGGGGGTGTCCCGTGGCCCACGTGACAGTGGCTGAGACATGCAGGGACCGCGGGTTATTTCTAGCACAAGCCAGGAGCCTTTTTGCAAAGATTCCTAGTCACTGACGAGTGGACCGTCCGGATGATCGGTTGGCAAACAAACTGGAGGGTTTTCGCAAAGTTCGCGGCGCATCGTGCTTCTTCCTAGTCCTGATTCAATAACTGAATCGCATGACAGACAGGGAAGCACGCTGTTCGAACGCGACCGGGCGGCGCGCTTCAAGGCGGTGACCACCGGCCGGCTCGTTGATGCTAAGCCGATGCTCGCGTTAGATAGGTGCGCGGCCGAAGCTTGCAGACACACGCCAGCCGCTACCGAGAGCGTTTCTCGGACTAAACGAACCGAGCAACCGTGAAGCGGATAAGCACAGAGGATGTCCGGGAGGTCGGGCTCACCGCGGCGTGGTTGGCGTGGCTCGAGCTGGGGTAGCGATCCACGGCGTCAAGGCCCGTCGATCTAGGGTTTCCGGGCGGCGCGACAGGTTCCCTCGGCGACGCCTGGGCTCGCTCTCCTCGGGTTGCACGCGGCGACGCAGACACGCCCTCGACCTTCCTCGACGCCTTGACCTACTGCACGGCTAGAACAACAGGGGCAGAGGTAGACGGCGATGTCGAGCCGGTGGCGGGGGGGAAGGAAGGGGAGAGGCAGGGGGTTCTTGGGGTGGATCTGGGGTTCAAAGAGGGAGAGAGGAAGTGGGGGAGATAAGAACGCCTGGGGGCAGGTGGTGTGGGGAGGGGTAGGTCCTCAGGCGCCCTCCTCAACACGTGATCGGCACGGCTAGGAGGGCACGGTAAGGGTGGCGTGGTAGAACCGGGACAGGGAGGGAGAGGCCGGGCAGCCTGTGGGGTACGGTGAGGCAGCGGGTAGGGCTGGGTGAGGAAAAGAGGGGAGAGGGGATGGCTTGTCGAAGCTAGGTTAGAGAGAGGGGCATGGCACCTCACGCACGGTGGGGGCAGATCGTGAGAGGGGTGGCGAGGGGGTAGGGAGGGTCCACAGGGTTCTCGTGTGGCATGTAGGTAGGAGAGGGCCGAGCTAGGTAGGTTAGGGGCATGGGGGTTTAGCTAGGAAGAGGGGTAGATTAGGGTGTAGTTTGAGTTTTGTTTAGAGATAGAATTAGATGTAGGGATCATTTTAGTATATATGTAAAATAGGGTTAAGTTTAGGATAGAAAAGAAGGAGAGAGAGATGGTTGGTTTTATTAGAGGAAAAGTAGTTTAGGGTTTATTTTAGGATAATGGTAAAATAGGTTTTTGGTTTAGAATAGATTGAAATTAGGGTTTTTGGTTTAGGGAAAAGAGAGAAGGCATGGGTAGGTGTTAAGTTTGCTAAGAGGGGTGAGAAAAGAGAGATGGAGGTATTTTACACTAGATCATGCATGCTTCAAATGCAACACACATGATCAAGGGAAAAGAAAGAAAGAGGATGGGGAGAGGTGATTAAGATGATGGGTGAGCTTATTTGGCCCATGCATGATTCCAAACAAACCAAGCAAGGACCAAGAAAGGAGAGAGCTAGGGTCTTGAACTAACCAAACAAGTTTAAGCAAGGTAGAAGGATCCATTTAGAATTCCAACAAAACCAAAAGCTAGAAAGGATACTTGCATGGCCCATGCAAGACAATGAAAACCAATGGTCATATTGTGAAAACAACATTATTCCATGTGGCCTTTTTATCCTTGCATTCCCAAAAGTGGGCAAAGGCCAAGCAATAGATATATGGTTGGATCCAACCAACAACATGGGCTAGAGATAACTCAACAAAAGGCCAAGCCTATATTATTGGATGGTGGAATTATAAGGTGGCGAAGAAAAGGTGGTGGAAGCAAAAGAGAGATGCCCCTAACTCAACTTGGGCATTTAACAATGTAGCAAGAGCCATACAATATCAAGAGGCAAATACAATTAATCATGCACATGAGATAAGAACCAAACAAGAAAAGGTTTTATATGATGCACAAATGCAGGGTGGTATGATGACATGAGCATGATATGATGATGATGCAACAATTATATGTTGGAAGTGGCCCATTTTATTATTAAGACATGTAGCATTACAGGGGTTAGACAACTGGGATGACAACTGGGATGCTACAGCGCTTCAGGACCGTCAAGAACCGATGTTACTCAGCTCGTTTAACTGAGAAGGAAGCAATGACCGGCAACTGGAGTGTTGGGTCTCTCAAGACCCATCAAGGATCTTTTTCCAAGTAGAGTACAACTCATTGGCGACATGGCAAACCGACGGCGTATGAACAGCGCCACCGAAGTTATACCAAGACAAGTTCAAGCGTCCGATAGGCCCTGGTCGATAAAGAAGAAGGTGATCCTACACAAGACCGAGGAGGTGGCTGAATGGCTCGTGGGCACTCCGTGTCCTCGCAAATGGGTGAAACAAAGAAGGGCCTCAAAAGGGTTCGACGACATGAGCAAAGCCGAGCAGATTTTCGATTTATCGCTGAAAGAGAAGCGGTGAGGTTACGCGACGGCCATAAAATCCCCACTCCAGAAATGAACGGAGACCATGCTGCAAGTGGCATCACTGCTCACCCACACCACCAATGACCGGCAAGAGTACGCCGCCAAATCCAAATGGCGATAGAGCAAGGCCGTCGATTCTTGGGCGTTAAGGCCATGAAAGTCGACACAAACCCATTTCCGGCGTCAACATGATAGAACTGCCTCCGCGAGACGCCACCGGATTTTTCGCTCGCGTTAATATGGCAGTGGGGTACCACCATGACACGACAAGGAGGAAGGTGGTCGCCTCGGGCAAAGTAAGAGAAGAGGCTGGTCCATGCGACTGCCCGCCATAACGACAAAGGTACTTAAGAGGAACAAAGAGGAGAGTGCGATCGGTCGCATTCCACGATCTCCTTAACAAGTATGAGCGCCAAGATGACCAACGGCGCCCGCGATGGAGACGATAAAGGATATGAGCACCTCGCTAGGGACCAAAAGAAAAGGAAGGCGCAGACAAAACATTGGGATTGTCCTTTCTTCAAGTATTGCTGGGACACGGAATGAGCCGATTGCCTACAATGACAATCGCCGAGTGTGGATGTAGATGAGGACACGAGGCCCTCAAGATTCAAACGCTTAGGGCCTCTCCACCTCGAGCCGCCACAGGAGTCCGCCGAGCAAAGGACCTCGAAGCCAAGGGATGACAATGAAGAAGATGATATCACCGTCCAAGGTGGTGTCCAGACGGACCAGACATACCCAAAGCGAGAGTCACGGTCAGGCAGAATTTGGAGGAAGTCAAGCGCGGTATCTCCACGCTTTAAAGAAAGCGCGCCCGATCTAGCCGTCAAAATCAGGCGATCTTTTGGAAACGGAGACCGCCTGGACAAGGAAAGAGTGGCGCCCAATCAATAAAGCCGGCGTACGTACATCGGCCGGTACAAACATGGTGTTCATACTTCCGAGTTCTCGCGCCAAGAACCAACGAGCTACCAAAGCAGCATTATCGATCGCGCCCACGGCCGGTTGTTTTGAGAAGCCACGGAGAAGGGTTACAAACATCCGAAAGCCCTGCATCTGCGAGGTTACATCAATGGACAACCCGTCGCCAGATGTTGGTAGACACCGCTGGCAGTCAATATCATGCCATACGCCATGCTACGACGCTTGGGACGCCCACCGCAGATCCGATCAAAACCAACGCCACGCGTTAACTTCAACGCCAGTCTTCTAAACGCAATGCATCGAACGTGGATCCGATAAAGGCAGGAAAACCATACCCACGCTATTTTTCATCGCGGGATGCAAAAGTACCTACGCCTTGCTAGGTAGAGATTGGATTCACGCTAATTGCTGCATTCCATCCACGATGCACCAAAGGTTTAATACAAAGGGGACGGAGATGAAGTGGAGGTCATCCATGCGATGATTCTATCGAGGTTTCCATAGCTGGCATGAACGTCGGGAAGCGAAGACCAAGAGCCGATCTCGAATCAGCTTAGACGGCGGTGAGCGCATTGAAGCTACAAAAATGGGGTGAGGCTATCTTATCCATCGCCCGATGAGTAGGGAAAGTCCACAACCATATAGGGGCCGATCCTCGCGATCGCCACAAAAATGAAAAGACCAATCACACGGCAAGCGGATCATGAGTCGTAGCAGGAGATGCCATGCCATTGTAAAAACAATAAGGTGTAAACCATCCTTGACTAATGCAATAGGCAAATATTCAGCAATCGGCTCCAAATTATTTTTGTTACCCTCACCCACCGCTTGCCCTGTGTTTAGCATCGATTTGACAGGTGACGGGAAGCTAGGGTACGGGTTTACAGCCGCTGATGAGCTAGAAGAGATCGACATTGGTCCTGGGGATAAGCCACGACCAACATTTATCAGCAAGAAGTTAGACCCAAGTCTGCGGGGTCCGGCGATAGCCCCTGCTGAAAAATATCTGCATCGCTTCACCGACTACATAGAAATGCCAGGTTAGCAGAGCATCATTGAGCATCGACTCGCTTAAAAAGGATTTCGCCATTTCAGCAATGGCACGCATAAACGAAGGTCAAATTCGAAGAAGTCAAGAAAGAGGTCGAAAAAATGTTGACGCCAAGTTAATCAGCCATGCATGCCGAGTGGATTTCTAGTATAGTACCTGAGAGAAAAGGATGGCCGCGGTTGTTGCCATAGATTTTCGGATCTAAATAGAGCTACCCCAAAGGATGAGTATCCGGCGCCGTGGCGTAGACGTTAATTAACGCAATGCTGGTCATAAAATCCCTGAGCTTCATGGATGGCAACGCCGGTTACAACCAAATTTTTATGGCTCCGTAAGATATACACAAGACGGCGCTCGTAGTCCTGTGTTCGGGGTTGTTCGAGTATGTAGTCATGACGCTCGGATCAAGAATGCCGCCACTTATCAAAGGGCCATGAATTACATCTTCCATGATCTGATCGGCAAGTTGGTGGAAATTTACATCGATGACGTGGTCAAGTCTCGCTTGCAAGGCACGACACTTGGACGATCTTCAACAGCTCGGACCGAACAAGAAAATTCGCCACGGATGAATCCAAAGAAGTGTGTCGGGTCACGGCCGTCGGCTTGGGTTTTGGTCCATGAACGAGGGATTGAGATCGGCCTGAAAGTCGAGGCAGATTGACAATGAATCCACCTACCACAAAGAAAGAGTTGCGCCTCTAATCGGCAAGATCAATCTCACGTAAGATTCATCTCCAACTGCCGTGAAGAATAGAACCGCTCATGGACCGTGAAACTAAATCTAACGAGGAATTCAGGGGCGTAACAGCAATGAGCCTTCGACGAGATCAAAGAATATCCACGAAGCCGCCACAGTTGGTTCCGCCTTCGGGATTGCATCGCTCTACATTTACTTGTCAAGAGTCGCCACGCCCATCGCCTCGGTGGTGGTACAAGTTTATGATGGGCGGAGCGAGTCGATTTACATAAGGTATGATGCCGACGCAGAGACAAGGTATCCCGACATCGGCGTTGTGCCTCCGCTGTTTTTACTCGCACTAAGCCGCGCCACATCTTGCTATCAGCAGAGATCATCATCATATGCAACCGATCATAAAGCACATGTTGTCGGCTCCTATGTTGAAAGGCCGTTCGGGCAAATGGATGTTCGTGACACATCAGTAGTTTGACATCCGGTATCAACCCGCAAAGCAAAGTTAAGGGACAGCGCTACGACCTTATCGCCGAAAGGATCAACACTAACATAGCAAGACCGCTCTATAAGAGCGCAATATGTTCTTGATGGATCGGTTTGACGATGGCTGCGATGGTCGGCATTTACTTGTGTCGCCGGGGCAACATTTTCCTTCTCCATCGATTATCTACCTCTCGCACCAACAATGTCGCCGAAAGTACGAGGCGATACGCAGGGAATGGAGTTACTCCTCAAGCCGGAGCGTATAAGGAAATTTTGGAGATTCCAAGTTGGTGATTTCCCAACTCACGGAGGAGTACAAGTGTGAGAGAGAGTCCCTCTTCCCATTATGGTTAGACCGCTGAGTCGATGACACGCCTGCACATAAACTTCACCGGATCCCGGGTCGTAACATAGAGGCAAATGATCTTGCACAATGGCTTCAGTTACAAGGATGTAGCAAAGGAGCCGATATTCGTGCAGTACAGCCCGAAGTCGACGATCGAGAGCCGATATCTTCAATTACTTGAAGGATTCTACTGGGGCACCTTAAACGGATAAGGTACAAGGCCATGAAATATGTACTTATTGGGGATGACATGTTTTACAGACTGGAAGGGTTATTGCTCAAATGTCCGGGGACAAATGAGGCTAATCGGCTCCGACGAGGTACACGAAGGCGCCAGGAACTCACCAATCGCTCACAAGATGAAATGGTTGATCAAAGCGATCGGTTTTATTGGCCCACTCATGCTTGAGGACTGCTTTCAACTACTACAAAGGGTGTCAAGCATGTCGTAAATTTGGAAAATTCAGATGGTACCACAAGCAATGAACCCCATCATCAAGCCTTGGCTGCTCCGAGGTTGGGGCATGGATATGATCGGCAAAATCAATCCTCCTTCGCAAAGGCCACATGTGGATTTTGGCCATCACCGATTATTTCACTAAATGGGTGGAAGCTGTCCCGATGAAATCAAGAACTCAAAGGATGTTATCAACTTTGTGAAAGAGCATGTTATCCATAGATTCGGATTCCTTAAACTATCACGACCGATGGAGGTTCGGCCTTTATTTCTCGTGAGTTTAAAAGTTCGCGAGGACATGGGGATTAGTCGATCGATCATCTCCATACTATGCTCAAAGCATGGGCAAGCTCAAGATCCAACCAGAGCCTCATCTGCTTCGATCAAGAGAAAAGTCGATGAGCACCCTAGGCGCTGGGTAACGAGGTTTTGTCGAGGCATTGTGGGCTTATCGTGATGTCATGCCATGGGGCGATTAAAACTTCGCCATACCATCTAGTATATGGACAAGAAGTCAGATTGCACCTGAAATTACGGCTGGATCGAGACGCGGTCACTTTTCGTGACAATCTAACGATCGAAGAATATGCAACCTCGATGAGTGACAAGTTGTTGAGGATTTAATCAGCCAGTCGGGTCGCTGAGAAGATCAAAGAGAACAAGGCCAAGGTAGCTCGTGCATACAACAAGAAAGTGAGGCCAAAGGAGTTCCAATGGTGATCTCGTATGGGAAGATGTGTTGCTATTAGGGACTAAGGATGCAACATATGGTAAATGGTCTCCAAATTGGCACGGCTGCATAGGTTGATCAAGTTTTAAGAGGAAACGCATACATGCTTGAAGAGCCGGACGGCGTGGAAATTCTGGATGTCAACGGTCAACATCTCAAGAAATATTTCCCAAGCATGTGGGATGATGGACAAGAATATGTATACATGAAATCGCCGCCGTAAAAGCACGTGAGATGTTGGTAGTAAAATATACCGAAAATCGGCCAATAAAAAAGAAATATATAGCCGATGCATGGTCATCGACTCTAGAGGTTCATATGTTACAAACAAACGATCCACATACAAGCCAAGAAATCTTCATCTCGCTCGCTTGCCCGTCATTAGCTGTTTGTTAGGGGGCCACGATTTCGATGGGCAATTGGAGATCTAGGTCGCTTTTGAAGAGGGTTGCGTGTTACCGCTTGAGACTAAGAAGCGACCGCTAGGTTTGGTTCGAGCATGTGACCAAGTCGGACTTTGTCAACGCTTTTGGGAAAACCGATATGCATCGTAATTTTGAGCTATGACTTGTTGGTCGACCGAGTAAACGTAATAGGGAAAGCCGGCGCGTTGCTATCGGCTTCGAGCATCGACCTATTTTGGTTATCGGCAAAATTTGGGGCGATAAGAGCAATCTTCGAGAACGGATTTTTTCATTTCATTCGGAAAATTTGGTTGTTTACAAAAATGATCGACACAAAAGGGGCTTATTGCTACTACTATTAATGCCATCGGGTTCCTAATCTAGGTCGAGGTCGGTTGTCCGCCGCCGCCGTCGCCGCCGCTCTTGGCGCTTATCCTCGCCATTGCTATCAAGGCCGCTCTTCATGTTAAGCCGGCCGCCGGTTAGTTAAATAGGCAGGGGCCTCCTCGCTTCGCTGCCGCCGGTGTCCTCGCTGGACCCGGTGCGGAAGTATTTCACCGTTGGTACTCCTGAGGAGGTGTCTCCTCCTCCTCCTCCTCGGAGAGGAGTCGACGCCGCCCCCGTGACATGGCGCTGCTGGTGCAGTCTCGGCCCGCCTGGGCCTCATCGCTATAGCGAACTGGCAGTGTCTTCTTCGCTGGCCGGGTCAAGGACGCTGCTGCCCTCCCGGCTCAAACGGCGAATCTCTAATCCTCCTTGGCCTCCCACCATTGTGGGGCGAGAGTGTCAGCACGCCATCGGCGGTGCTCCGGCTGGCTCTCGGCCGCCATTGAGTTGGAGGCGTGGGAGGACAAAGTGCCGTAGGAAGCAGAGGAGGCCATGGCGAAGAAA